>WYDI02040920.1:0-72049 GCA_009867235.2 Psittacus erithacus
GCAGTGTTCAAGGCCAGGTTGGACACAGGGGCTTGGAGCAAGCTGCTCTAGTGGAAGGTGTCCCTGCCTGTGCAGGGATTGGAACTGGATAAGCTTTAAAGTCCTTTCCATCTTAAACCATTCTATGGTTCTATGATGATTCTATGAAGCTGTTCTGAGCAGACAACTTGGGTAAAATCAGAAGTGTCAGATCAAACAGGATCAAAACCAGGTAAAAAGCTCTGATGATACAGACCAGTTGTGTTAAAGGAACAACCTGAACTTACAAACAAGTCACCCCTTATAGCAGAATCACTTTTCTATTCCTGCTTCTTTTACAGCAATACATGGCCAGCAATGGAACGTGGGAGCCCATGCTCAGAGCCTGCTTCTCGGATACTTCCCTCCTGATCCTAAACCACATGTTGGAAGCATCTAACTACACAATACACTATTCAAGAAATTATATTAAAGAAAAATAAATGCTATTTTGTTGACTAATTCTTGTAAACTGTTTATTTTGAGGTCTTATGCACTTTAAGTAGGGACAAACTGGAATACATTAAACCATAAAATAATCAGAAATACAGGGGAACATCTTACTCTGCTCTCACACAGATTTCTTACATCCCCACTAGCAAACTGCCTAGAAACTAAAGTTCTGCCTCCCACAGTTTCCAAGCTATGGAACCACTTCATCTCACAATAAAATGGAAAGCAGAATAAGAAACAGGAGTAAGGGATCATCCTGTGTGCATTACTTTAAGTATCTATAAAATACATAGGTGACAGAACTGTGAAAGCAAAAGTTCCATCTCTTGAAAAGCAATAATGCAGGGTGCAGATGTTGCTGCAATTAATGGTGACTGTTAATAGCGTAATCAATGGTGTTTGACATTTGCAAAAGGTAAGTATTTAGAATAGTAAAAATCCATCTAAGGAGCTCGAACGTAAATTACAATGGACCAGAAACCAAAGCAAGCCATGGATTCAATGGCAAGCAGGTAACATAATTTGTTTCATGTTTATAATGGAATTACGTCTTCTAGACTTTACTTTTTTGGGGGGATAGGGAGGAAATCAGAGAAAAAGAGAAGCAATCAGTAGTGAAAAGAAAAAGGTAGTTGTAAGAACTGATTCAAGAGAGGCAAAACGTCTACCCCTCAGAGGGGCTGCTGATATTTCAATCGACAAGCTAAATATAAAATAGCAGTATGAAAAATGAACCAGACAAACCAGGAACTCAACCAAGGCTGGAAAAGTAAGTACACTGGATTTCTATATTTAGGGAGCTGACATTTTTGCTCCTGAACAGCTGACACAAGCTGGTGCTGGTTGAGATGCTGCTGATCACTCCTCATTGCAGTACTACCTCTGTGCCCCCAGGGTACAGGCCTAGGCATCCCTTAGTAGCTGCAGAAAACAGAGGGCACAGGAAGCAAAATCTCACATCATTGCCCCTCCAAGGAAGTTTTGCCATTGACTGAGCTGGTGAAAGGAGCAGAAACCCAGACACCAGCCTACAGGTAAGAACCACGGGATGTATGTGCTCCCCCTGCCTCCCTGCTTGCAGCAATGGGGCGCGCACTCTGCATCCTTATTCACTGCTCTGGGATAATACTGTATTTCCCTCTAAATCCATGCATCCGTTCATCTCACTTCCAACCACTACTGTGGGTTACTCCTGCAGCACTTTGCCCTTCTCCACACCAGAGGTTCCCCCCTTCCCTGCTGGATTCCCCACACCCCACACACCCATTTCAGACCATGAAGTCTTTGAGAGATAGTAAAACTTTCCGAGCACAAGCCCTCCAGAGCGTTCCTGGGGCATGTAAAGGGCACTTCCACACCCACGTGTTCCCTTGGAGAATATCAAGCACCACCCTGGACAACATCACTTATCGCACTCTATCACCAACCTTTCTATCTCCTGCTGTAGGTGAGTTTGCTGGCTCTACCATCCTCCATGCCAATAGAAACCGAAGCACAAACCTCTCAAGCACTGTCATCTCTACCTTCGCATGTGCTGTCACATCGAGGCAGGTTCTCCAGAAGCTCTGCTCTTTCCTTCATTATCAAGACCCTTTCTCAGAGTGGCCAATACTAGACTATTGGCAAAAGCACATAAGGATCTCTGAACTGAGCAGGTATGGAATACTCCAGCCCTTGCTACTGCCTCTTCAACAGAGAACTGCTTAAATCCACAGATACGATGTTTTCAATCCTCCTCTTCCTAAATTTGAGAAGTAATTGCCAATTAGAGCCCTGAACATTCTCATCCGGCCAAAAGCCCATGTACACTTTTGTTACAACATTCCCTCATTCTTGACCTCAGCATCTTCCAACATCAGTGAATTCCATGGCCCAATTATGCATAGTACGAACATAATCTTTGCATCGCTTTGGCAACTTCTAACACAACTGAATGTCCCTCTTCCTATGCTACAACACAGAAGAAAGGAGCTCATGATCTGTTTTCTCTATAGCATTATTGCATATGTACTATTTTTCCTCCTCTCTTACTCATCTCTTTCTCCAGGTACTAATCCTGGTCTTCTCAAGCTTTTGCCACATACTCCTCTAAGCTCCTGGTGCAACGCAGTACACAGAGCCAGGCTTTCTGGTTGCTGCTAAAACATGGACAAAGTTTGATAAAGTAAACACACCCTGGAGGAACTGAGTGGCAATGAGTCCTTAAGCAGGTATTTCCTGCCATTCCCGAGGGTGGTAGTCAGACAGAAAGGAGCCCATCGTGGCCCTGGGAAGGACACAGAAGAGCCCAGCACCAGTAGGGTACGTTCACATCCTCAAGTCCCTTCCACCCAAGCAAAGGCTCCACCCTTTCTTCTCCCCTAATGCAGAGCACAGCTTTCCCCTCTCTTCCCACTTCCTCAACACCCACCTTGGCTTCCTCCTCAGAACATGCCTTTCCTTGGGGTTTTATCCCATTCCAACCCCTTCCAAATCACTTTCCAATGAAGAGATCTCTTGCAAAGCAATTCACTTCCCTGCTGGGACCTTGGCAACGTGTCTCCCTTCTCCTCAGAGCTAGATACACATCTGAAGGCTGCAAACCCACCAAGAGAGCTGAGCAAATCTTACCGCGCCTCTGAACTTCATCTCTGCCTCCTGGCAGCTCCTGCAGAGCCTGAGTTCACCCTGCTGCAAAAAGCAGGAATCTGAGGACAAGTTCTCCCTCCTGTCAGTTGCCTTTTTTTTTTCATGACATTTTCAGCGCAGTCACAACTCCTTCCCTCCCACCAGCTCCTACTGGAGCATCCCGGAGAGGGCGTTTTCCAAGGAGAAGCAGAGGAACTCTCCTCCCCTCAGTAAAGAGGAGAGCTGGGTGTGCAGAGCTCAGAAGAGGCAGGCCAAGAGCAGTCAGCTGTCCTCTGTCTTTCCTGCAGAGTGCCTAACCACAGGGAAAAACAGAAAGAAAAGTAATCCCAGGCACTGGAAAAGCTGGTGCAGAGCCCAGCACACAAACCCACAGCGGCGGGACAGGAAGAGATGTGCTCCATTACAGCAAGTTTGCACTGAAGCAGCAGCAGCAAGAGGGTTCCCCAAACCTGCTCCCAATTCACCCCAACAGCAGCAGAATCAACCTCCTGGGCTTACAGTTACACTTGCAATTACACTTTTGGTGAATCAAAAGACCACAAGGAGTCTGAGGATAGGATGTAGTTTTTGTCTGCTTTTGCGAAGACTTTTAGCATAGTGGCTCAAGAGTATTCTACTCCAGGAACACTGAGACATGCACCCTCAGACCACCCACTCTATGCGGATGTCCCTGAGGTCTGTATGACAAAATAATCTGCACTACACCAAGTAAGACCCTTCCTAGGACATACTGAAGCCACTGTTGCCCTTCGTCTCCAATCCTTGCAAACTGTTTCTGTCTGAGGCCATCTGGGTTTGGTTACACACAAACAATCAGAGAACCACAGAATGGTTTGGGTTGAAAGGACCTCAAAGCTCATCCAGTTTCAACCCCCTGCCACAGGTAGGGACACCTTCCACTAGAGCAGGTTGCTCCAAGCCCCTGTTTCCAACCTGGCCTTGAACACTGCCAGGGATGGGGTAGCCACAGCTTCTCTGGACACCCTGTGCCAGGGCATACATGCAGCCTTTGCTAGCATTGGGTGGAAAGTGAAAGCAGGAGAGGCAATGGGTGAAAGCTGGAAGAAGGGAAATTCCAATGAGATATTGGGAAACTTTTCTTCCCACAGTGAGTGCTGTCAAATACTGGAACAGAGGCCCCACAAGTTGTGAAACTCCATCCTTGGAGATACTGAAGACTCAATCAGACAATGCCTGAGCAACCTGACCCAGATTTGGCCCTGTTTGAAAGTGGGGTTGGACCAGAGATCCCCACAGACTTCTTCCAACCTAAAATGATTCTATGAATTATTTTGCTCCTCTATGATCAAAGCTTTGTCCATCCTAAAATGAATTACAGGTACAGCAAAACTGGACTTACACCTGAAGTCAGGAAGGCCGCAAACTTAGTCTAAGCCTACAGATAAGAATATGAATTTTCAGAGGTCACTTGCTCTAATGCATGTGGCCACATCTGCACTGAGCAAACATGAGATTGATCCAAAAACCAGCTAATTTTCTATAGAAACCTTATCAAAATGAACGGGAATAGAATCTTGCCTGCTGCGCATGGGGCCTTCTGAAAAGAAAGCACTGCAGACTCCCTCACATCTGCTGAACATCTCTTGCATGCTTCTGAAATCAGGTATCATGCTGTCAGCTATCATCACCATAAGCAGGTGAGCAGAGGTGGCAAACTCAGTAATGCCCTTTTGTCACCATAAGACTTCTGAGAGGATATTACTTTGTTACCTGTTTCTCTCTTTTTTAAGTGGAGAAGGCTTTTCTCATGGTTGTAGAATAAAGAAGAAAGCAGACATAAACCAATCTCCCTTCTCCTAAAAGCCTCTTTGACCTTCAGGTGTATGAGTCTCAGATAGCTAGGACTGCAGGACCCCAGGCAGTATGCAACACCACTGAGTAAGCCCAGTACTCTCAGTTGGAATCCATTTACAGCGGTTCCTTACAACAATCATCATCCAAATCCTGCAGCACCAACAGGCAGATTCTCCAACCATTGAACACACAGAGTCATGAAACCATTCCCAACCTCAGCTGCTGCTATTTCATGACTGGCACTATCTGGAGCCAGCTCTGCTTAAAGGTTGCTTTGGGTTTTTTTTCTCTTCAATTCAAAATGTACACTGTCTGGATTCTATTACAGAAAGGGTAAAGTCAAACATAAAAAAGATTTAAACCAAGAAGCTAAAAAGCTTCAAAAGTAAAGCTAGAACAAGTGAAGTCAAACAAAACAAGGACGCTACTCAGCCAGGAGGCTATTTAAAACCAAAGAAACACAGTAGACGTTTGTCAGTGGTGCAGGGCAATGGTCCCCTCTCATTAGCTCTGACCCAAGGCACTGAGCCCATGGTGGATGCTATTCCTCACAGGAAGGACGTGCCAACCATTGCAAGGATTTGTTATGAAGCTCTTCCGAAGGGTGCTATGATGCCACTAGTGCTTCTGCACTCATCAGATTCCATTTTGAGAAGTGATTGAAACCTTACCTCCCAATTCTTACACAACTCTCTTTGGCATGACTTCTGCTCACTCCTTTTATCAGCCAACTGAAGAGTTGGGTGAATTATTAACAGAGGCAGCCTCAGGACACGTTTCAGAGATGGGTTTAGCATTGATCTATGTCAGAGCATTGAAAGAAACAGACAATACTCCAAAGCCCTGCTCAGTGCAGGAGAACAGCTAAGATCCAAGGCAACATAAGCTCTGTTCCCCTGAGCCATATGAGCCATCACTGAGTCTCAACAGCAAGCCCTGATCCAGGACTTTTCCAAGCATAATTAGAGCTGCAGCCTGGCAGCTGTAATTCTTCATGAGAATGTCAGTTCTCTACCATCATTCCTCAAATCAGTCCAGTTGTAGCCAAACAACAGCCAATAAAATTCATGTTAAGTACTAGTAGAGAGTTACCTTCACATTAACGCCTTTACCTTTCCCCTAGTTCACACCTCCTAACACTTGTCAGAACACACCTCAGCACTGGAAATGCTATTTCCTTGCAGGAGAACCCTTTATTCACTGGGAATTCCTTTACTCAAAAAGCTTTTTTCTGCAGCCAAACTACTGCCCGGCTCCTGTTGGCATGTGGGTTAGCCTAAAGTAGGAGGGGGAAAAATATCATTGGAAAACAGAGATAACCAGCATCATTTTGATTTAAAAGACCTGGATTATTAAGGTGATAAAACCAGGCTCTTCCTTTCCAGCAACAGAGCCCAGCCCGTGCCTGTGATTTCTGCTGAGGATGGCTGGCTGGGTCTGTATCACCACTACAGGGAACTGGCGGCAGAGGTATGAATCAAGTTTTCCAGGCCTCACCAGTCAGAAGTGATTCATATAAACCCTGGATTAGAGCACTGGGACTGCTCTGCTAAGTGCTGATAAGCAGCTGATTCCCTGCATACAATTCCACATTCAAAGCAAGGGGACTGGAAACCTTTCCTGTCAGCCCTGCTCCGGCAGGCTCACAGAGAGCAGTGCGTGACCTGCTGAGCTGCGTTCACAAGCAGTGGCTCTGCTGGAAGAGAACAGTTTAGCCCTATTAAACCAGTCTAAAACCAGTGAAACCATCAGCAAACCAGTGCAGATTCCACTGCACAATATAAATCTGGAGGTAAGAGATCCTGGTTTGTATTTATGCTATTCCAAAAATCAATGTGGATCACATCTACATTATTCCAAAAGCAAAAGGTGTCAAGTTCATCTATCAATGGGTATCTTTTTTATCAGGATTTCTACAATATTCACTATTTCTGCCTTGCAAAACAACTCCAGAATAACACACATTCCATAATTAGAAAGCACTTGGCAAAGATACCATGGGAAAGAAACCACCCTCAACAAGCCAGGAATTCAAGGGCCCTTCCTCTTGCAGGTCAGAGGAACATCTTAGAAAATAGGAATTTCTTTAACCTACTCACATGTGTCCTGCTGTCCAGACTGCACTGATCTAAAGCTGATTAAAATGCCTCACATTCCTAAGGCACCCTACAGCAGGAACTGGAGGTTGCAAGGGACATCTGGACCACTCCTTAGGGAAAAACCTCTGTTCTAGCAGAGGGACATCTGACTGCACAGTAACCGCATAAACCAATGCCCTGCCAAAGAATCAGCAGTAAATATTGTAACAGGCTCTATAAGGAGGCAGAACCTCCTCCCCATACCATCAGCCCTGGTTAGAATTGCCTGGTTTCAACCCTCTTTTTCTTTGGGTTAACACATCTCCTCTGTGCCCATGCAGACAGCAGCCAGATGTCCCCCAAAGGAGTAATTAGGAACAGAAGCCTAGGACATAGGACATTGGTCCCTAGAGACACAACTGGTCAGTTCTGGAACTGCAGACCTACGAAGGCTAAATCAAAAGCCCATTATACTCACTCAGAGGGTGTCTCAAGATGGCAAAGTTCCTTAATTTTCCTGCAAACTTCATGACATCATGAGTTCTCAGAATGCTCTGATTCTGTGTGGATGTGTTTGCACGTTTACAGACAGAGGCTGAGCACTATGTTAAGGTGTGGCCAAAAGGGTTCAAAAAAACCAGAAGACAAAAAGTATATTTAAATGATTCTTTTGGATTCTAATTTATGCTTTGTAACACCTCAAACTGTCAATACTGGTTTTGTTTGTTTCCAGAAAGCTTCAACAGTGAGAACACTTAACTTCCTTCCTTCCCAAGCTCGGTCTTTCACTGACAAACAAGAATATCACCAAAATGAAGTATTAGAAAGCGTGAAGATGGAGATACACTTCTCCTGGGACTCCTACTCTGCCTCTGTAAGCACCAGCCACTATTTTGCTACCCCTGATGACAGATGCATTTGAGGCACAGCAGGTTTAAAAGCACATACACTGCGCTCCTGTTTAGTCATGGCTCTCGCACACACACAATAATTCTGGGTTTGTGACGTGAGTGAAAACCAGAACTGGGTTAATCTAATAAATTGAGATAAATTTTCCTTGTTGTTGCTCTCTGCTGAAAGAGAAATGGATGAGTGGCTTTGATGATCAGAACAAAGTCCTGCTTTATAATGACCAGATGCCCTTAATATGATGCCAGTGTGTCTCGTGCATGCAGCTGCTCTCGCTCCATCCCTGTTACAGCTCTGGTGGTTGTTTTACAGGGCAACTGTGAGACAGTTGATTTATAAACACACTCTGCCCGTTCTGAATCCAGCAGTCATTGTTGAGCTCACTTCAACAGCACAGGGTTTGAAACAACAGTTAATTCAGCTGGTTTGCTTTGCCATTACTTTGATACCATCATTTCAAGCAGCTCCCCTGCAGCGTCTGTGGCAAGAACAAGAAGAGCCCTTTTGGAGGGAGCTGTTAAGACAAACAGCCTGACTCAGTTCTGCTGATGTGCATTCCTCCCAGCTGACTTTCTAAACAGTCCCTCCCAGTGGCAGGACCTACATCTTCCTTTTAAGGGGAAAAAATGTTTTCACAGGAAAAATTAAGTGTTCGAAGCCGTGCATACCTCTGTGCTTTCCATGACCATCCTCCCCCTTAAAAACACATTTTCTCTTCATGCAAAAAGAAACTTCTCATTAATATAAACTTGTTTCTCTTTTTTAAGACAGCCATTAGCTTTGCATAAATGCCCTCACAGATTCAGGAGCAACATCCTATCATAGTAGTCAAAATGAGTAAGAGAATTGGTTATCCAAAGCATTAGGACAAGTAAACCTGAGAGTTAAAACAGAGCTGAGAAAGAACAGGCAAACTTACAAGCTGTGGACAAAGCTTTACAGCTCACATGAGTGGCTGATAGTCCCTATTCCTTCAAAATCCTTTTCCTGCATTTCTGAAAAGAGGTTTAGTGTTAGAAAGGAATTAAGACTGGAAAGCATATCATAACAAAAACTTCTTGTTCTATCATCACTAGATAAGGAAAGAGTGAACAGTGGTGATCTGACTGCACGTTAGATGAAGGAAACAGGATTTCCCTCTGCTACTCCCTGAGCAAGATCCCAAGGAAATGTTTCTAATAATAGGAAATTACTATATAAGGCCAGATCAGCACTAAACTGTTTGCAGTCTGGAAGAGAAGAACATAGAAGTGTACTGAGAAGGGACACAAGACGGGCTCTTCACACACCAGGACTCTCCAGGAAGGCAGAATGCAGTAACCCAAGGTTCCCCCAAAAAGGTGGGCAGCATTCAACCTCTTAACTCCACACTCCTGAGCAGAGAGGGGCCTCTCCCCAGCCCAGAATAGAAAACTGAATGTACAAATTAAAGCTGCTGTGTCCTTTTTCTATCATGGGAGGAAAAAGATAGAAAGAAGACTTTTAAATCTACAAAACAGAGCCTGCAGACCAAGGCTGAGCACATCTCTGATATGAAAGGGCAGGAAAAGACACAGCCACGTCTGAAAGCATGACGTGGCCAGTGCTAACGCAGAAGGAAGGCTGACAGCTCCCCTTTCCGCCCTTCCTGGGCAGTCAGTCCATGGAGCACAAGAGTTTGTGACCAGGAAAGCGCTCTCTTGCTGGTTTTAAACTGTGAGGATGTTGGGCACACGTGGAAGAAGCCATTTAACTTGATTTTCAAACTGTTCCCACACAATTGTGTGCATCAATGTCTCACAAGCCAGCAGTTCCAGCACCAAGCAGTTCCACACAGCTACAAGAAGCTGTGAATGTCTCAGACTGACTTCTGGATGGAGCTGGAATTGTAGCTCCAGCACACACTTCTTCCTGCCACTCCATCAGATGCAAAACCTGCAAGTCCAGTTAAAGCCAGATTTTCCTTCTTCGTATACAAACAAAACAACACTCACAAAGCCCTCATTTGGATCAAGTGATATCACTGGAACATTGCCCTGTAATCCCCAGTGAGGGGTATCTTTCCATCTCTGCTTTCCCTTTGGATAAGGCCAGCTCCCAGCACAGAGAAGCTCGCTGAGCAAACACAGTCTGACACGGTCCCATAGCTGCCATGGAAATGAGCACAATATACATTCCTAGACAGGTTTATCACCCAGACTTCTGAGAGCAAAAGATGGGCTGTGGCAAAATGCACATATCATGTGCTATCTGCAGCCCCGCTCCATCCTATGTCTACAAATCCAGAGTTGCACAGCTTCTAGTGGACCAAATCCCAGCCAAGATTTCCAATGTGTTAACTAGTTAAGATCTCCTTGAGCTGAAATGGTTAGTTTTGCCACAGCAATGTTAGGCTGAGAGCCTTAAAATGCAGTAAGACAAGTTACCCTTGCAAAAAGACTCACACATGAGATGTAAGAGAGTTTTAACAGCAGAAACACTCTTCACAGCATCAGGAGCTTCTGAGAACGTAGCTGAGATTTACAATTCCCTGTACTGTTCCAGAGGATTGCTCCAGTGTAACCAGGCTTCCAGGTACGTTCCTCACCAGTTGCTCATACCTTGCCCTTATCCTCACACTATCGGGCCAGAAAAGGGTGTGCACTCAAGGGGTGTGTTAAGCTTTCCTGGGTATACAGCAAATCTGTCCCAAGAGGATGTTTCATATTTGGCTTATCTCCGGGGACATCTCGATTCCTGAAGCTTGTTAAGCTGACCTTTTCATTTCTGACCAATTCAGTTCTGACATTCCTGCCTGCACAGAAAGGGGAAAACAAGTGCAGCAACAGGCAGGTTTTCTTCAGAACCAGTAAATGTGAGTGGTTATAACTCAGGGAAAGCTAACTACAGAAAGAATGCCTTTTAATACCCTCATACCTCTTTTCTCAGGTAATAACTTCTCCATAACCATTATAAGGCTCTAAAAAGGGAGAAGAATCGTGGGTATGAGTCTGGGAGTCTGGAAGCAGAGATCAACCATCCCTATGAACGTTATATTGACAGGATCCCAGGTTTCCCCCATGTCACCAATGATGATTGTAGAATTCTTCTCTAAATATAGGAACTGCCTATTCAGAACTTCTGACACCAAACCAGTTAAGTTTAAGCTGCTTTCTTTTCTGTAGCAGGTTAAATCTGAAACCTAGGGGAAAGCAGTCTGACATGTCGACACCTACCACACAGAAATCCAAACAAGAGCTTTATCTACTCTATCAGACTGCTTTATAGGAAACAGCTAACTCGACTGACCCGTCCTAAGCTGTCCTTTTTTCTTGGAACTAACAACTTTCATCAGTGTAGTTTTGCATTAAAACAAACCACACCCAAACCGAGACCACTTGGTACTGCGGAAAACAGTTCAGAAAGGAAATATCTCCCTCCAAAATAGCCAAATGGAATTGTTTCTTTCAGTTAATGTGAAGCTTTTCCTTTTCATAAGGTCTGAATAAACCTATTGTTGAACTCCTGGTTTGCTGTCAAAACCAGTAACTTTTCTTCTCTGTGGAGACTGAAGCACAGGCAATATCTATATTATATTAGTGTATTCAAGCTTCCAATGGCAGAAAAGTAAAGGATAAATGGCTAAAACTTTCCTGGAAAGCACAGGGAGAATATATTCCACATATGGAATATATTGCCTGAAACTGGAGGAGGACATTTATAAAATAGCTTGTACCCGAGTGATGCCCCAATGACTACTGCTCCATCCCAACCCTGTTTGTGTAAAAACAGGATGCCAAGTATGGAAATCTTATAGTAGCATAAATCAGTATAATCTGAACCCTAAATTCAGGGAAATGCTTCACAAGGTTTAGTGGCATCTGTCAGGGATTTGTTGCATGTAATGTCTATAGGTTCCTTAAGGAAAAGAAGGAACCAGCCCAGTCTGCAAGTACTCTTGCGACACTCAGTTCTGCTGCCAGGAGCAGGCGATACCTGGGAGAAACAGGTCCTTACTTTCCTCCTGGGTGTGCCTCTTCCTTAATGCAAACTTTGCAATGCTGAAAGCAAACTACAAACTAGAGGCAAGCCACTCTGCCAGCCCAGAGAAAGGGCACATTCAATGCTTCAGCCATTCAAACAAGTGGAGGAGGTTTTGATCTGATGATTTACAAGCGTAGAGTTTGCAGGCACAATCTGCACTTCCACAAGGGTTTCTTTTCCCCTCTGTCCCAAACTGACTTGGTTGGCCTGAGGCAGGCAGTTATTCTGGGACAGTGAAAAGTTATAAATAAATCCTAATGAAACTATTAGGAACATATACGGGACTGAACTTCTTTCAAACCCTTCTTTGTAAGGGAACAAAGAGCATTTTACATTTATTACCATGGCGTAAGTCCTTTATGAAAAGTTGAAGAGTTTCAACAACAGTCTGGAGTAAAACTGGATTGAGCCCATAATATGACTATCCAACAATGTGTAGAAATTCCAGATTATGCTAAAAGCAATGGCCTAAGCAGTTTCCAAAAGCAGACCAAAGTAGACACGCAGTGCAGACTGGCTTCTGGCAGCGTGTCACGCTTGAGGCCTGGCAACCAACAGGGAGCATGTGGACAGATGATGTTGCAGCTGGCTTATGTCTGAGCTGCTTCCCTTCACCCTGTTGCTTCTGAAAAGGAGGGTAAAAGCCACCAGATGAAGGGCATTATCTGAGGTAATCTCCTTCTGACCAGCCAGACAGCACCTCAAAGATTCCCCAGTGAGCAAAGTCTGTGAACTGCAAACAGTTTTATCCCAAAATAGATAAATCTTTAGTTAACAGTAAGCAAGGAATGATGAGCTACCAATCATGTTGGCAAAAGTATTCCAGGATGCCTGGAAAATAGAGACATCATTACAGAAGGACATCAACATCCACCAGCATCAGCCTGCACTCCTCAAACAATCCAGAACATTGATTAAAAAGTGGTACTCCTATTGAATCAAAACTGCATTAAATCAAGATTAAAATCATTGGCTTGCAACTCAGAAGCACCCACTGAAATGTAAGGGATCTCTCATCTCCAAGACATGGTTTTGGTTCCCTGCTCACTCAGGTGAATTGCACTATGCTGCTCACAGTGTTTTCAGCATTTTCTGCATCCTCAGGACATCAATTTAATCAAATCCAAACACAAAACACACACTAAAGAATAACCACAGAGCCCATTTCTTTGTGGTTCTCAGGAACACATGTTCCACATCTGGATAAACATGGGCCTATGCAGCAAATGGAAACATTCATTCCCCAGCTATGGCTGGGTCCAAATCCTTTCTCTCTCTGATGTACTTATAGTCCTACATTGTGTGGTTGAAAAACTGCACAAATCCTGCTGAGGCAGACAAAACAGGTAGTCCCAGGCAGGCCCTTCACATCTACCACATAAACACAAACTGCTTCTGGGCTGTGACCTCAAATGAGAGATCCTGAAGGAATTCCTACAGCTGATAGACACATCATTATGCTCCTATAAACCTCTCATACTAGGGACTGGGAGATCTCTTGGAAGTTGGATATCTTTTGTTCTTATGTTGTCTGAGGAAACCCTCCTATCCATGGCAGCTGGGATGACAAGAGGAACTGTCAGAAGCCTCATCCCACTGGGAAAGAAACACTTTCCTTGCTCTGATTCAACAGGTATAGATTCTCTAGGTGCCCTTGGGGAAAGTAAGGCATGCAGGGCCATGAGAGAATCTGAGCTCTAACCTGACAGAAGGGTCCAAGAGTCTCAAGAAAGGTCATTAAAATCAAAGCCTATAATGTAAGAAATGCATACAGGCAGCAGCTTTGGTTCCTTTGCTTCCAGTTCCTGTTCTAACAGATTTCAGACACTGCCAAGGCAGAATCATTTGCGATCCTTTAAATCACCTAAAGAAAAACACTAAAGCATGAGGGCTTGTTTCAGCAGCTGTTGTTTGTATGGCTGAACTAGAAGAACAGAGGGACACAGGGCAGTTCATCACTGTAAATTATTGATCTGCTGCTTTCTAGACACTGGAACTGGTAATTAAACAAACGGTAAAAAGATACTTCATCAATTATAGAGGTGTCACTTTCAATTACACTTGCACAAGGATGAATAAAACACAGAGGTTAAATCCTATAGGTGCTTCTTCATGCTGGCTCCTTGTTCAAAATCCTCACAACAACACTGAATTCAACCCTCTTGCATTGCTGCATCAGAGCTCTGTGCTCTTTGCTCACATTAAGCTAGATAAGGCGAAATGAGAGCTTTTGCTTCACCCAGCTTTTCTCCACAATCTTCAGAGATCACAGTTCCATGGTCAGGAGAGAGGATTTGGAGCTTGGACTAGTGGGATGGAACCCTTTTCTATTCACCATGGCTAGTGACATGGCCTTAAACCAAGGCCATAGCCCCTGTGGAAACAGCCCGCCTCAAAATTCAGATAAAACCCCCTCAGTTTTGTCTGTTAACCAGTTGTGAAGCCTGTGAAGTACTGGGCAGGCATTCGGTACTGGTAGGTCTTATACACACATACATACCCTCCACAACCAAAGCTAACACTGGCAAGCTGCTTCTGAAGCAGTATGATGACGACATCCAAGATACCCTGCTAAGCAGAAATCATATCACAACCATAATGAGCACTCCAATTTGATTTAAGATGCATTTTTCTATCAGGATTCATTCCGTACTGCATCAAGGCTAAGGTTATCTCAACTTCATATGTTAAATATTATATGAATGTAAAAAGATACTTGCTCTAATAATCATTTTGAAACAAAAACAACATCCAAAGAAGAGCTTGGCCATTTTGCAATTACTGGCACAGATGCTCTCTGGAACCATTATTACATCTCTTAAATGGGCTGCAGTCTGTGAAAGCATTTATTGAAGGCTGAGTTCATTAATTGATGAAGATGGGCCAGGGAGTAGAAATACTGCAACTGAAATATGCAGCGTAAGCAGACAGCTTAAAAGCACATGCAATAAAGAACCCCTTCCAGGTGGGTACAGCCACATCTCTCACCAAGCAGAAGCAGCAGTGAAGCAATAACGCTAGGAGGCAAGATCAGGAGGCGAGAACAGGGAAATACAAGTTGCTGGTGGAGCCAGAGCAATCCTAGAAGTCAAAGAACATGTCCTTGGCCTGGTTAAGTGAAGGTGAGAGTTCAGAGAGGCCAAGGTGATGAACTGAAGGAACACACTGTGGATGAATACATCATCAGGTGATGGCAACAGAGTGGGAAATGAAGGCTGGATGACAGAACTTGAATGAAAGAAAGACCAGCTCTTGGTAGGGGGACAAGACAATCAAAAGGCTGAGCTGACTTGTGCCTACTACTCCCCAAATAATGAGGCTGAAGCACAAGGAGAGCAAGCTCTGCCGCAGGCCAGATGCCAGCTGCTCTAGGAAGCTTTCCTTGCATGTTTGAAGTAGTTTCACAACATAAAGCTTTATTCATAAGTGTCTGATGGCGTCCTGGGCGTACAACAGCTCTTACCAGCAGAACAGTGTTTGTGGGAAATGTTAGGAAGAGTGTCTAAGAGAGATAAAGCCTCTGAGTTGCAGACGAAGCTGCCAGTCCTCATTTCCAGCTTGTCAGAGCAAGTCCTTCTTGAAGTCAGCAGCCTGGAATGAAGAGAATCTAGCATTTGGGAGGCATGTATGAGGTTCAGACAGCCAGGGTGGAGTGGCTGACTTTAATCATACTTTCCACAATGCGGGGGGAGTGGCAAAGTACAGTGAGTGATGGGCACTACCTGCTATATACTCACAAATTCCTCCTCTTTGGATTTCAAACCTGACCTCCTTTCCTGCTTCCACTAGCCCATGGACGAGGAGGGGAAGAGCAGGCACACAGAGCTGGGATTCCAGAGTCCTTCACATTCTTGGGATTCCTGTATCCATGATGAGCAGCACACACTTTGCTGGAACAGCTGATGGGTCACAGGAGTAATTACATGCAGGTATTGCCCTTTCTGCAAAGCTGAGCCTTATCATTCCAAAATTCACTAACCCAGGTGCTAACACATTGCTACCTCTGCTGTTCCAGCTTGCCTGCCGGGGGATATTACGTATACACATTCTAAAGTTGTTTCTTTGTCTTTTGCCAGAATATCTCTATTCTGGGGGGAAAAATATCAACAGAACATCTAAAAATATGGGCTTGCACCAACCACTGCCAACTTGTTATGAAGCCTCCTTAATAAGAGTGCTAGGATGGTATCAAAAAGGAGTAAAGCTTCGAAATAGCTTAATCCAGCTGCCCACTACAGCATTAGCAACAATACTCTATAAAGAATTCCAGTCCAAACCACTTTTGGTTGCCTTCTGCCCTCACAATGAAGCTACAGTCCACTAAATCACATGGAACTTCAATTCCATCTAGAAATAGCCTCTTGAAGTTCCTATTGCAGGATGGCGTTCCTCAATTTTGTTTACTTGGAGGCCACTACTGGTGGTGACAGCAACAGCAGCTACAGACTGCAGGAACCTGCATGTACACCCAGAAAGGGCACACGTCCAGATCCAACCTCTCACACAAAAGGTTTTGGCAGCAAAATTATTTCCTTCTTCCTCACTCTTTCTGCCTGTGTCGATCACATCATGCTCAGATGCCACAAGCCAGCAACCTTGTCCTACTATCCCACAGAGATACCTTGCTAGAGCTTCACAGGGCACAAAAGTTCTTTGAATCTTTAGAGCTGTGAAGAGCAGTGCAAAAGTGAGCATTCAGCCTAAGAAGGCTCTAAGGCCCCAGCAGCTTCCAGTGCCTAAAGGGCACTGAGAAGAAAGCTGAACAGGGGCTTTGGACAAAGGCCTCTAGGGACAGGACAAGGGAAATGGCTTTAACCTGCCAGAGGGGAGATTGAGATGAGCTCTTAGGCAGAAGTTCTCACCTGTGAGGGTGATGAGGCACTGGCACAGGGTGCCCAGAGAAGCTGTGGCTGCCCCATCCCTGGCAGTGTTCGAGGCCAGGTTGGACACAGGGGCTTGGAGCATCCTGCTCTAGCGGAAGGTGTCCTTGCCTGTGCAGGGGCTGGAACTGGATAAGCTTTAAGGTCTCTTCCAACACAAACCAGTCTATGACCCCTGCATACCCAGCTGGGCAGGGTGTCCTCCCTCCAGGCTCCCATTGCACTGGCTCTCCCAACCTCTTATCAATAAACACTCTGGGAAGCAGCAGAGGTGCATCTGATCCAGAGGGAGCAAAACACTCCAGACATCAGCACCCAAGTGACCTGTTGATGTGGGCTCCCTGCTTGGAACCCAGGCACTCTGCATGCTGCTCTGGCAAGAAGCAGAACAGACAGCAGCTTCCCTTGGCTCAGTGTCCAAGTGTGCTCACCCCAGCTGTCTGTGTCAGTGCTCTCCATTCCTGACCTGATACCATGTAATGGGCAACAGCACTGCAGGCACTCCACGGGCAGATGGTTACTGCACTGCTCAGGAGCTATAATAGGTATTATAGCTTGGGAATCCCCACTGCAAGAAGTGGAGTGGAGATAGTGTCTTCTATTCTATTTAGAAATCTCAGTAAAGCCAACATTTAAAAGACAACTAATTACCATTTATGTTCCAAACATCTGGCCTAACTCCACAGCCACAGGGCGGGAGGGTTTAGTGCCAATCACCCACATATCAGGGCACAAAAGTGTCCCCAGCGTGACCGCAGAACCTTCTAGCAAACTCCTCACTACCACTGACCTCAAGCATTACAACGCAGTAGCATAAGAACAGCTACATGAGCCATCATTCCCCCAGCATTCCATTCCAAACACTTCTCCAAGATGAAAAGAGCACAGAAAGTGTCTTCCAAAGTGTCAGAGTGCAGTTCCAGGCTGTAAGTGGACTGTGATGCAGGATAAGCCCAGCTGTGCTTATCCTGGTCCTCTCCTTCCTCTGTCCTGGGACTGAGATCTGGTCAGCTCTGTCATGAGACAGGGAACTAAACAAGCAGAAGAGCCCTTTTTACTCCATCACTGTATTCCAAACTTGGTTTCAGTTGATTCACCAAAGGGTCAAATGGATGCTGGTGCAGGGAGAGGAGAACTACAGCAAAACCAATTTAAACAGAACTTCATGTCAGTATAAGCTCACCTCTGTTACTGCAGGAATACACCCTCCTGGCAGACAAATAAAGAAAGGGCATTTCAGTAAGAGTAGTGTTGATGAAGCTTTGATGCTGTGGTTGCTTGCTCCATCCCCTGCTCTTGCACATACACATGCCTCAGAACACTTAAAACTTTGGGAAGTGATGGACTGTCACCACCAACAGCCTTCAGGACAAGCCCAGGAATGCCACAGACTACAGACTGTCAGTTGTAGTGTTCCACAATCAGGGAATGAGCAATATAAATTACCTGGTGCACGTGGGTATGCGTCCCACCAGATTTGCCAGCAGAATCACACCCAGCTAACACCAGTCTGATGCTCAAAAGGCCTGTGAACAACTGACACTTGAAAATGAGGGCTGTGAGGCTGGACTCTGACTGCACACAGGAGGAGGGATGAGCTCACTCCACACATCCCTGTGCCACTTACTGACCCAAATGAACCTTCCATTCCCTATCAATCCACAAATCTCCACTCAGCCCACACTAAACACTGACTGATCTACTGTAACAAGCACTGTGTCACATTTGTGTTGACTCACCATCAGCTCAGATAAGTGGTTTGTAATTACGATAATACGGTTTGGGGCCAGTGAAAGTGTGGCCTGAAAAGCACTTTTCAGAGTTCAGCACAGTGCTAGAGATCAACCAGAGAAATTCACCACTTAAACCAGGAAGGTACCAACCTGACCACCACTTTTAGACCTTAGACCAGGATTTACCTTTCCAGTCTATCCAAAATAAAAGCAAGATTTGCTACAACAAAACTTTTCCTTGGAAAGTAACAGCTTGCTTGTACAATGCTTGCAAATGGTTTCTTTCCAAACATATGCACTCAATGTGCAGCAACACTGATTTTCTTCCACTCCCCACTTCCACTCAGACGGCAATGTAGTCTTTTCACATGCTTCCTATCTCTAACAGCACAGAAAAGCATTCAGTGACAAACAGACAACATAACTGAAGCTTCTAGAAAGAAGTAAACAGTTACATGAGTGCAGCTTTTGAGTTCCATGGACTTCAGCCTGGACATAGTTCACATTCCCATCCTACACGGAGCCACTTCATGGAATATTCCTCCCATTGCAAGCTGAAGCAGCGAAGTGGTTTGGAGAGCAGCAGCTGGCAGGTGAATATGTTCCAGGCTGAAGGTTGAAGGAGCTCCATTATGTCCCCACCTAGACACGGAATCATCAGAGCAGAAACAGACACTTGGCAACCAGTCAAGCTGCAGTTTAAAGAGAGCTCAAACACCCTCCTTTGCCTCTGCAAGGGGTTTTTGCATACAGAACTCTGCATCTCTTGCAGCACTTCCTCATCACGTGGTGCCTTCATGATCAATGTGCCACAAGCCCTCACTCCCAGCACTCTCTTCCTGTCAGGCTCACAGCTCCAGTCATCCCTGCTCTGGTAGCTCTCACTGACACAGTAGAGGACAGTTTCAAGGTGGTCACTGTTTGCAGCAGTCTCCAGGAAGAGCAGCTCATCTTTATCCTTCTCTTTATACTTCTTCCTTGGATCAGGACACAGTTATCTCAAATCAGGTTAGTTTATACTTGGGACAACATCTGAAAGCTTACCCCAATTATATAAATGGTACATAGCCATCAACCCATGTTTTCTTTAATTTTATCAAGCAAAAAGAGAAGAGATTGTGCTCGGACCATTATGTCTTCACATGTTTTTCTTCAACGTTCTAAGGACTCCAACAAATCTTGGTTAAACAAACATAGATGCTCCAGCTTTGCTAACAGCTCCAGAAGCTGCTCCAAGTTCCTATCCAGCAGCTTACCAGACAGAAGATCAGCAAGATTAAAGTCATCTGCATTCCCACACAGCGCTATGACCAGGCACACAAAAACACAGGCTGTGCTTCTCTGCCATTGATTCCCTCCCCTAAGAGCAAAAAAATCCATGCACAAATAAAATGGGGATATTGGAAGTCACATATTTTGTATTTGCCCTCATTTTCATACAAGACCTTAAGTTCCCTTCCTATTTCAAACAAAATTGTGCCCCCAAAAGCCTAGGACTCAAGGAGAAATCAAGAAAGCCCATTTTGAATACACTATTTCAAATGTAGTGCGTGGCTTACTTGAGAAATGTGACAGGCACTTGAGTTTGTTTGTTGGTTTTGGAAAGGTGCTACAGATAGACAAGCAGCTCCTCATGACACATTACTCTGCTTTTCCAGTGTTCATACTGCTCTGGATCCTCTCTTCCAAGCTGCAATATTGTTTTAGTTACATGGTGCTTTGTAGCTCGGAAGGAAAATGAGAAAACTGAGCATAAAATTCAGAAATCCATCAATCCAAAAGGAAGAAATAGCTTCAAAGTTGTATTTGAATGGTCTAAACACCCTTCCCACGCAGCTCTGCTGCCCCCACTTCATTCCCACAGGAACAAAGCAATGGAGAAAGCCGACTATATTGCATTTTGTGCACTTGGCATTGCTTGGTCTGTACCCCAAAACCAATCAGGGATACAAACCCTGATGGTTGTTATAATCTTAACAAAGGTAATGGTGGGTAGGAAAGGTACCTGTGAGACAATAAGGTACTAACACAAACCAGCAGGTAAGGAGGGAAGAAAACTGCTCACAGCTGAACTTAGTGTTCACATAAGGCAGAAGAAACATCTGCTTTGCTGTCTAAGTTCCAGCTCAGTCAGAGAAGGAATTCCAGGCTTCCTGGTGCAAAGGTGTGGCTTTCCCTCCCAAGCTGCAGAAGAGGCAATTCTGAACAGATTCCAAAAGTCCTCAGAGCATAAGACAAGCTGTTATTTCAAACAACAAGCAGCGTGGCCAGAGACTTCCCTGGTCTCTAATTTGGAAAGTTCAATAAAACTCGAGGTAAAAAACAACCCAACAAGAATTTTGTGCAAGAAATCTTCCCTCTTCTCAAAACTGCACCATTGGACACATCAGCCTTTGCTGCAGTCAGAACCTGAACTGCAGCACTCCTATTTGTAACAGAAGGTTGTGTGGTAGTGCGTGTATCGGGTTTTGGTTTCAAGATGTTGATGACAGTGCGCTGCCTTGGGATGTGTGGAAGTGCATATTTCAGTTATTAAAGTTAGCAAACAAGTCTAGCTGTTGAGAGTCATTTCCCTGAGTAAACAATGACTCAGCGTGGGCTGTATAATGTAGAAGTTATTAGTTACTGTTAGCAAGCTGAAAAGACCCAGCTCCCAACAACTACACAAAGACACACTTCAGGATGGAAAATAGTTTTCCTCCTACTTCTGTGGTGGCAGTTCTACTGTTTCAGTGGAGTTTAATTTGCTCAAAAGCTAAACAGATCACTGTCTCCTTGGGATAGAACTGGACATTGACTTAACTGGACCCTTCAGCCATGAACAATGAGCACACTTGAGAGTAGAGTGTCTGGTCTCAGTTTGTCATTATAACTCTGATGTAAAGACGATTCTTCCTTGGGCAGGAATAGCTCATGTAGAGCAGGTGGTAATGAACACAGACAGAAAGACAACCAGGATATATTGGCTATATGGTAAAGAAGAAGAAAAATGCAGATGTAAGCTCACCAATATCCTCTGACACTGTTCTCTCACTGAATTACAGCTCCTTCCATAATCCTCTTCTTCATTAGTAAAATGGCCCAATACACCTGGTGATTGTCAGCTGGCATCAGGCACCACAGATCACTCTAACTAATGAAATGCAACCTCAGCTGCTAAGGCACAAAGGTTTCCCTGAAGCCTTAAAACCACTACAAAGGCTGTTTCTCCAGCGATGAGTCCACACCATCTCAAAGATTAGGGCCACATCTCTATTACCTTTTGTAAGGGTGAAATCTCTGGTCAGATACAAGAACACAACAAAGAAATGCAGAGTCAAATATCCCCAGTAAACTTTAAACTGCCTTCAGAAGAAACTGCCAATACAAATTTAAAGGCTCAGCCTTCTAAAGCACCTGTAGCTTGTAAGGTCCAGTCTGCATCCCAGCAGCAAAACTGTGGTTTTACCCACATGCATCTTTTTGCTTAGCAGTGATTTTAGGGAGCTCTGTTATGGAGAAAGGAAAAAGAAATTATCTTTTTAGACAGCACAGATGGATGATTTTTTTTGTCATCCATAGACTATCCATTTTTTGGCTAAAATCAGAACACATTTTGACATTCTTTGCCACTAACAATAACACTGCCCATTTGGTAACAAAGCTTTCCAATAACTGCAGGCTGGTGTATCTCACAGCTCCAGGCCCTTGCTGCCTACAAGGCAAATATTGCAGCAGTCCAAAGGTACAGCCAAATGCTAAAAATTTATGTGCATTTACTATCAGGAGCTGAACTGAATCACAGGAAGCGCAGTGGCCAAGCTGGACCAAGGTCAATGCACTGGTTAAAGGGCTGCAAGTGTCCCGGTGAGGCCGCTCATTTAGAATCACAGATGGTCTGGGTTGGAAGGGACTTTAAAGCTCATCCAGTTCCAACCCCTGCCACAGGCAGGGGCATCTTCCACTACAGCAGGATGCTCCAAGCCCCTGTGTCCAGCCTGGCCCTGAACACTGCCAGGGATGGAGCAGCCACAGCACCTCACCACCCTCATACGGAAGAACTTCTGCCTAAGAGCTCATCTCTACCTGCTCTCTGGCAGGTTAAAGCCATTCCCCTTGTCCTGTCCCTGCATGGGACCAAGTACTTCCCTAAAGAGCTGCCAGGAAGAGCCAGCCATACATGCATGAGTGTCCCACGAGTTCTAAATACTAACCTTTATTGCCTTCCAGTACAGAGATTTAATATAGGACAGACTACACTGAAGATACATACTAACCGACAAGGTACTGTCCCTGCTGCTCCTTGAAGAGCATTTAAGTAACACAGACTACCATACCTGCTATCCCCACAGAACATGACTCAGTTGCAACAAATGACTTGAGATCTGTCCACTCAGAACCTTCTGCCATTACAAATGTATTTAGCCTTTCAAATCTATCCACACTGCTTGCTTACATCTTTATTAATGCTCTCTGGGAAGAGCTGGCCACCTTACCCTGCTGATGCATCAACAAGGAGTAAGGTATGCAGAGAAGGGCATAGGTATTCTCCAGCAAGGAAATCATTCCACCAGTCCAAGCACCTCCCTCCAGGCAGGAAAATAACTGCTACAATCTCACAAAGACAACCCTGCAAACCTCATCCACCAGAAAAGATGACAGAAGGTGAGGTGCATGGTTTCTGTCAAAGTCAGGGGTAGTAATCCTAGTGAAAGCAAACCACATCACTCAGGAGTTGCTTATAAAGCAGCGTATAACACAGTAAAACCCTCAATGGAAGACAAACGTGCTGTAACTGCAATCACTTCATGCTAGTACAAAGCTTTGCTGCTACCACCAGGGCAGTCCCCACCTGATCCCAGCCATTTCTTCCTGTGCCACTGTATTCCTTATGCAGGCAGAGATGTTCATGTGCTCACATTATAAGCTGCTCCACAGGAATTCCTTATTTGTTTTGCCTACTCTGTTTCCACTTGGATCAGTTCTGAGAAGTGTACCACATCTGGCTGTCGTTGATACATGTAAGCCAAAGCACAATACAAATGGTTTTCCCCACAGCAATGTTTTAGGAACATACAAATAAGCCTTTAAGAATGGTTCTTTAGCTTGTATGAAGGGACAAGTGATTTAGTTCCACTTGCATCACTTACACAGGGCAGTAGGACACACCATACGTAGGAAGACACACTGCACTTCACATTTTCTGCAGCACCAGTAACCCAAGTGTAAATTTGTCCTACAGAAGGCATTAGCTATTTGAAATCACACTGTGAACATCCCTCACCCGTTCCCTCCTTCAGCCTGGGAGGCAAAGTACTCCAGCTCAGTGATCCTCAACATTTACCAAGCTGGAACTATTCAAAACTGCCAGATAACAGCACTCAGCTGAGGGAGCAGGGAATGGACTGAAGCACACAGGAGATGCAGTTCAGATGTTGCTCTGTGACTGTGATCAGCTGCTGCAGTTGGTTTCTCCTGCATATGGTGCAGACTGTCTATTTTGATAGTGATACAGGAATTTGTACACTTCCTAGAAAGCAACCTCCCGCACAGCAAAGCTGGGTCCCATAAGAACAACACACTACAAACAATAGGAAAATCCCAAATGTCTGAATACTACTGGAACAAGGCTAAAACCATCTCACCTCTGCACAAAGGCATCTACACCTATCCATCCTTCATACCATGATAAATCAGGACAGACGAGCACAGCCCAGCACTCCATTGGTCCCTGCCAGGCACAATAGGAGCGATTTATATTTACACAGCCCCTCCCTACAACATGGGATTACACCCAGTATCATCACTGAAAAGCCCTCAGTGTTATGACAGTGGTTGCCATATCAGGGCTTACTTAAAACTTAAGAACTCTTAAGTTCTGCAAACCTTAAGTAGATTTTGAAAAGGTGCTGACAACTGGTCATTGTCTATTGCTCCAAAAGGAGATGAAAGACTAATGCTTTTCTTCCCACTTACTCCAAGATGTGGTGCTGCTTTCATAGCTTGTTCTACCAACCAAGCACATTTACTCATTTGTCACTATCTAAAACCAGGCAGCTGCCACCTACAAGTTGTTCCAGAGAAGCTTTCCACCTCTAGCAACTGCCACAGAAGGAATAAATACCACAATAACCTCTGTACTGCATCTCACAATCACTTTCCTTCTGTAACCCTCCCAAGCATGAGATGCAGATCAAGCCAGTTTACGTGGAACATTCAAGTTACTAGAAAGAGACATTCATTCAGCCCAGAGTCAGATTCCTTCCACAGATCCCTGCCACTTAAACAAATTAAGTGCTAAGGTATACTACAGTAAGTGGAAAAGTGGCATAGAAAGGAGCACAACAGATGGGGACCCTTGAGTGTAAGTGGGGTGCAGACCTGTGGTCTAAGCTGGAGAAGTTACAGTGTTCAACACCTATGAGAAGACTAAGAACACGGAGCTTTCTTCACACAGTGCTTTTAGGCACCTGCGCACGCACTAGCAAATGAGGAAGAACTATTCCAGCATATATAAATGCAGAACTGCTCTAGTACGAAGCACTATCACACCACCCATAAACACACAGCAGCACGAGAACGTACAGAACAAGTTCGGTACGGACAGAAAACATTTCTTTAGGAGAACCGGGCAGGTCCTCCCGAGCACACTGGCAGCGACACGGCCCCGTCTTCGCTCCAACCTTCCTCCTGCCTCGGCAGGGCTCGCCCCGTCCCAGACAGGAGCTTTTGGGATCCCGTGAGGGCAGCGTTACAGGCGCGCGTTTCAGGAACGCTACGGCAGGGGAGGGCAGGGAGCGCTCCGCGCTGCCAGAGCCAGGACGCCGGCTGCTCTGAAAGGGTCATTTGTTTCTACCGTGGAAATTTTAGTTTCCGGGAAGGTCGCTGACTTCTGGGGGCACGGCCAAGCCGCGGCGCTCTCTGTCCGTCCGTCCCTCTACCTCCCTCTGTCCATCCGTCCGTCCTCCCTTCCTTTCCTAGGGCTCCGTCCGGTAACGCCCCGGCGCAGCCCCCGACCGCGGCCATGTGCCCGAGCCCCGGCGCTCCTCAGTGAGCTCAGGGGCGGCGGCTGCGTGGCTGCGGTCACCGCTCCCCGCGACCAGCCCTGTCTGACCCCCGTAAGGCGGGTCCCCGGGCCCGTCCCGCCGCTCCGCTCCGCACCGCGCTCACCTGCGCTCCGCGCCCCCCGGGACAGAGTGCTCCGGGCCCTGCGGCGCCTCCGCCAGCGCCTCGGCGGCGACTGCCCAAGGGAGCCCGCGCCGCGCCGCGCTGTGCCGCTAGTGAGCATGTCCGAGCGCCGGGCATGCGGAGTGAGCGCGGGCGGTGCGGCCGCGGCCCTGCCTCCGCCCTCACCTGCCGTCAGCTCCGCGGGGCGGGCCGGGCCGCCGGGGCACCGGGACCCCCGGGAGCGCGGGGCCGGAACGCAGCCGCACTGAGCGCATTGTTCCGCACAGGCGCATCCTGCTGATAAGCGGGTGGGGTTCCCGCTGCTCCCAAGCGCGGGAGCACCTGTGTCCTCCAGCTGGAGCGCGGACGCTGATGGTGATTCCTTCCTGGCTCGGGCCTGGCTGTGGGATTCATCAGCAGCGTGTGCTTACGTGAAGGTCACTCTGCAGTGAATCCCCAGAGGCAGAGAGAACTCCACAAGTTCAGGTCTCTGGCTTCGCCAAGTGGCAACAGGCAGCCTAGTTCATCTCGCCCGTATGTGGGATACGGGAGGCAGTCCAGGATCCACAGGGAATTCTGCACACATTGAATTCCAACAGCCTGAAGCACATTGAGCTGCAACAATGAAGCTCTGCACTTGCCACTCGTGCAGCAGTTTGAAGTATTGTCAACCACAAGCTTCTGTTCGTGCCCAGCACATCAGACCCTTCCCTCCTCTGGCCGTTCCTGCAGCACCAGCAGTACTTGACAAACACAGACTGCTGTGCTCAAAGCAGCAAATTAAGAGTTTTATGGGCTGTTTATGAGTACTTAGAACTTCTCAGAAATCTGAGCTAATACATTGACTCTCTGATGTCTCCCAGGATCCTGGCACTTACTAGTTGGGATACTGTTTAAAGGAACAGCTTCCTCTGGGAAAGACAGCTCAGTCCCGCCAGTGTCCTCTTACTGCTGCTACAAGCTAGTGGGTAACATTCCCGGATCATTTCCTGAAATCCAAAGAATATCAGAATCATCCCTCTCTCGAATTCTGAGAGCACTCGGGTATCTCTACCTCAACCCAACAACTGTCACCTGTACAGTCAATGTCTTTGCTAACTTTCAGGTGGAGTTTCACATTAGTTACTAGAAAGACAACGTGAGGAAACTGGAGCAACACATACAGAGGCGCACAAGGTGCCTCTGCCCACCACAACCTGCAGCCACAACTGAACTCTGTGCCAGAGTTTCTAAGTACCTATTACAACGAGGTATAAATTCAAAGTTTCACTTAGGTATGTTTTTAAAGTGCTTCTACACAGTTCCTGCTCTTTAAACTCCTTTGAAAGGACACAAATCCAGTTAGAAAACATCCTGCAGCAAAACACACAGATTCCCATTCATTCCCAATACTCAAAACTGAAATTATCCTTAGAAAAGCACCTAACTCTTGATGTCCACCACATCAAACCAGAAATAATCAGCTCAGGGATTTTCCATTCCTCACATACAAATCTGGTCTAGGGGAAGGTGTCCCTGCCCACAACAGGGGGCTGGAACTTCCAACCCAAACTATCAGTAACACTCCACTAATATCTTCCTCTACCACTGAATTCCTGATGTATGAACCTTCCCATCACATTCAGGGCACGAACCCAGTGACAGCATGGACAATCAATATTGAAGAGGATCAAAACACTCTTCAAAGCTCTTTCCCTTCCTTTGTAGTTGGAAAGTGCCTCCAGAATTCCAATAAAATGAATATGGCCAGGCCAAACACTGACTGCAACTCTGGTACACCCAAGTGTTTCTACAGGAAACACTCTTTAATCATTTTCTATACTCCCAGTCACTCAACATTAACATTCGTGGCTACACATTTCATCCTAGCGAGAGAAAACTGCTCACAACACAGCGACAGGCACCCCAAAGACAGTGCTGCAAAAGCTGCACATTTTTATGCCAACATCTCTCAGTTCAGAACAGGAGGGACCAAGCTGGTTATCAGGTAACTACCACCATGAGAAGGTCAAAAAGAGAATAAAGAAAACAGGCTTACAGTCTTGCATCCTCCATTGCGACTAACCACGCGGATGATTTCTCCTGTAGGAATAAGTTCAATCTGCAGCTCCATTTTAACCAGGGAAGTTAGTACATCTCTATTCTTTGTGGATAGTTCTGGTTTCAAAGCACAGCAGCACCTGAGTAGCCTGGGAGAAGACCTTGAC
Organism: Psittacus erithacus; assembly: GCA_009867235.2. NCBI lineage: Eukaryota > Metazoa > Chordata > Aves > Psittaciformes > Psittacidae > Psittacus > Psittacus erithacus. Next base: position 27,870 of record WYDI02040920.1, read on the forward strand.
TAACTGCAATCTTGGATTCAGAGCCCTGTTGTGAGAGGAAGAGATGAACCTCTGTATTTATACCAATTGTAGGTGTGAACTGAAACAACAATTAAGTTCAAGACTAGCTTTCATGAGTTACAATGTGTTGAGACAGTTCCAAGAAGCCTGAATTTATGTTCGTGTTTATTGCCACGAACTGTTGATGTTCCACTTTAGTCCCAGTGGGCTTAGAAAAGTCCGGATGCTGGTTCAGAGGTATTAGCACAAAACAATCATATGTCGGACTCCACATATCTACCAAGACATTTTATGTAGAAAAGATTCTTCCTCTCAGCCCCCCAGGTCCTTGGTTTAGAGATAGAACAGTGGAAAATACTGACTGCTCCCATGGTAAGTACAGGAAGTTCCTCAAACTGCTGTAGAACTAAATCATTATTAAGTGGATCTTTGATCACGGCAAAGGAAATTAACTTATACTTTGCTGCACAAAAATTCCTACTATGAACACGAGGAAAATTAGTGTGAACACTGGTGTAAGATGTCATCCATTCATGCACAATGTAATCTTACCACCCTCCCTTTGCACACCCTCAACAGATGAAGATGTATTGCTTGTGGTCAGTCTAAATGTCAGGTATTTTAAGACCTGCTGTGAGGAGACAATTTCTTCTATCTTCTTGGAATAGCCACGTTTGAGTTTTAACTCTACTACAAACCAATTCCAGATGCTGCTTGTCAAAAAGCTAAGTTAAGATGAAGGAGCCTCTGGTCATTCCAGAACAGATACAGGGAACACCGCTCTGCTCTGTAACTGAAAAGAGATGGCCTGTCACTGGCTCATGTTTTGTATCTGGAATTACTCTTAACATCCCTTAGCTGTTATACACAACGATTGATCCAGCACAATAATTATTTCCTTGACCACTTCCCAATACTGAAAAAGATTTTATCATATCTGAAGAAACCATCACTGTCACTTCCCCAAACAAACCCACCCAATTCTAAGTAACGTGGAGCAACACCTGGAGCAAGAGGAGATAGCCTCTTACCTACCCTTCCTATGCAGAGAAATGACAAAGAGGACTAGTCCACACCACCAGAGCTGTTTAACTGGAATGATGCTGTGACTCAGAGACCAGAATCATGTGCAAAAAAATCCCTCTGAAAATGGGTTGTAAGTGAGAACAAGAGGGAAAAAAGGAAAGGATAAAGAAAGCAGACAAAAGGTGAAATACGTAAGAGAGAACAAAACAGAAGAAGGGAACATGGTGTGGACTCTGCTGAGACACCTTCCAACTGCAGTTACAGTGAAGCTCCTATCTGATAAGCAATGCTGAACTGTTCCCTCCTGGGGCTGGTATTTGGTAACTGTCAAATTTCCAAGAAAGGGTCACAGGTTAAAATGTTTGTTATCGTGTTTTTCTTCAATTTGTGGTGCCAGAAAATTCTGATTTTCAGGATTTTCCTGTACCTCTGCATTTCCTCTCACTTGTTTGCATTCCGAGGTTGTCTTCCAGGAATCCTTCCAACCTGAGCTTGACTCTCCCACACAGACTTCTCTTCCTGCTTTGTTGACTGCACACAGAAGATGTTCTTTTAATTGCAGAGACCTTGTAAGGGGAAGATGACAGCTCCACTGTAACACAGGGAGTGGGATGCACATACAGAAACCTGATGTTTCTTAAGTTGAAGCAATTAAACAGGCAAACTCAGTGCAGTTCCCAAGTAGATCAGTTTCCAGAGGAACTAAATGTGCACTGCACAGATCCATTCAGTGAGGATTGCCATTGCCTCGGCTGAACAAATTAGCTACACAGAGTAACTTACTCTGCACTGCTGTGCACTACACAACTCTCCAGTGTTTGAGCTTATGCCTAAAGAGAGTTAAAGACAGCAAGCTGTGCACATAGAAAACTGGCCTCAACCACTTCTTCCATATTTACACAAACATCTTCATTCTCTTTCAAGAAAAAACAGCTATAAGGAGACTAGGATATTAACTGCTTAATGCATGAGTTATAAAGTTAAATAACACCAAGCAGTGATGAGTACCAGGATCTGTGATCTTTATATCTTGTTATTACAGAAGAAATTGCTTCATTTCAATCCCTTTCAAGTAACTAGTCCCTATATCCAAGGACAAAAAGGGCCATTGGAAATACTCTGTCAGTAAGGCAGAGTTCTCAAAAGGCTTCCTCTCTCAAGGAAAACCTAATTCAGGCTTTGTTCAAGTGGCCTTTCCACTGCAGTATATTAATTCAGACAAGTTCATCTGAGTGTCACTCAGTGTCCAAGAGCAGAGAAGGAAGCAGTGGTAATAGAAACAATGGGCTTTATCTGCACGTATTTTTAGGGTCCAACAAACACGCAAGACATCTTGGAAGTATTTCCTGTTTACAGAGAGCTGCACTATCTATGTGCAATGATACCCTGCACATCCTGAGCTAGCCAGGAATCAGAAGTATATGGAAGTCAAATGAGGCTACACTGGACAACATTCCTCGGTAGGCATATAAAAGCATAGAATGGTTTGGGTTGGAAGGAACCTTCAAAGCTCATCTATTCTAACCCCTCTGCAATGAGCAGAGACAGCTTCAACTAGATCAGATTGCCCAGAACCACAAGTTATCCTTAGATGGAAATGATGTGATAGCAAATGTATATTAAAACATATAAAATTTGGAATATGAAGTATGATGCAGCAGATCTTTCACAGAGACAAGAATAAAGACATCTCAAATCAGGCTGTGAAAGATTCACTGTGAAAAAGTGAAATTAGAAGAACCTGGACTTCAAAATTGAGAAAGCAATTTAAGCATTTTTACAAGGAAAATATCAAACCCCCTCGATCCAAACCAGAATTCCATTCTAAAATACTGGAATACTGTTGTATCTGTGCATTAAACATTACCAAAGTTCCATGGAGAAAGGTTACCATGCACCAATTCATGCTTCCCACCCAAACCGACATGTTCATTCTCAAATCAGTCGAGGCCATGTAGAACACTTCACTGCCAGGATTTATTTTAGTGGTACATGAAAAGAAACCATGTGAGTATAAAAACATTTCCAGTAGTTATAACATCCAATGAAAGGTGTTTTAAGAAAATTTCATCAGAAATTGCATCATTACAGGTGATGGAATAGTTTGGAAAGCTACCATAGGTAACAGTAGTAACAAAAGTGCCCCTGTGTGCATAATACTGAAGAAAGAAGTACCCAGTTGTGTGCACTGTCCTACTACCACTGAAGCAGATTCAATCACAGCTGCTGTGGGCATTCTCAGTGAAGACCTGTGGGTCAAAGGATTAGTTTACAAAATGCAGCTTCTGTGTCCAGAGATTGAGAGAGGGTTATCAGCTCTCACATGACATTAAGGATCTTGAGTTCCTTGGCCATGTAAAGCAGCTGTATGGCTCCCCCTCTGAGCTGCTCATGAACAGCAGATGCACCCGGATGAGAAGAAACTGGATCTTGGTCCACAATAAATTACCAGCTGTGGTCTGGAATACAAAGACCACTTTTCTTTGAGCTCTCCACACAATCTCCTTGCATGGAGCATGGTAACACAGTCCCACAAGTGAAATTAGACAGAGTACAACTTCAGAACGGCAGAAGTCCTTTGCAATTCAGTAGGGATTTTTCTGATGCCCTCAATTGCCATAAAGCCACATGTCTGACAGATTAAGCGCAAAACTAATTCTTGTAAAACCAGGGCAGATGTGAAAACTGTTTCTCCTATTGTTCCAAAGTGTAAGAGGAATGTATAGAGTGTAAACCTCAAGTTTACACAGTTTTAATCCATGCAATGAACACAGTATCCTCTGAACGTCCCCTCACTACTTACAACTGGAAACAATTCCCAACACCAAGCAATAAGGCTGAGATATCACTAACTAAAATGTAGAGAGTCAAGTGTTCTTAAACCCCACACTGCAACTGCCTACCCAGTTAGCCTATGTAACAGTTTCCACAGCATACAAAGACATCCAGACCCCAGCAGACTTTACACAGTGAATGATGTAAGCAAGTAACTGCAAACCAAATGTCACATCAAGGTGTTAACTTCTGATCTCAAAAGAATCCTGTAAAAGCTAAGGCTTTGAAGAAAAGAGCACAAAGGAATCCACTGGGTTCTGAAGCAATATTCCAGCATAAACACAACATCCTTTGCTTTGATCTTCCACGTGAACCAAACTTTCTCTCTTCCATCCATAAGCAACGGAAGAGTAATTAGTAACTAATTCTACTTACCACACATGGCAGGTAGCTTGAGGCTGCGTATTTACAACATGGGAGACTCACAAGTGCTCTTTTCCAGCACTGCACTCTGGGATTCTATGGAGTGTTGGTGTCTCTTCCAATCCTTTCCAAAGACCTCCATTTCCTCATCAAGAAACAAAACCATGTCTGAAACTAACTATCTACCTTTCAGGTTTTTAAAGGTACATAATGTTTCTTAGTCCATCTCCACTCTCCAGTGGGAGGATACATTAAGGTTTAAGCACCTCTAGAAAAACAGGAATTTTTCAGGCCCTATATTGCTATAAATTGTAGAGATTTACAATTTTCATAGCAGAGATGACACCACGAGAAAGAATCTGTTCCACAGAAATTCCCCATTTACAACTCACATCATCTCTGTAGCAAGAGTAGCAATGATATGGCAGGATGGTACCAGGGAAGTACTTAAATTTGACATTTCCAAACTCACTATGGCAACAGAAACCAGTTGGGGTTAATACCATGAGCTCTGACACCCAGTGCTTCAGGAACTCTGCTCTGCTCATCTGGTGTCAGGAACTGTGGAATCCTGGTTATTTTACTTCTCTTGAATCAGAGGGAGAAATGCAATAGGCAAATTGCTAATTTGCTTTATAAAAAAGCAGGAAATGTGCATTTTGATAAATGTATCTCAATCTGGAAAACCGAGGATTGGAAAATCCTACAAACAGCTATCAGTTAGGCATGGAAAATAGGGATCTACCACCAAAAGAGACTTTACACACTCCAAAGATGTTTTCATGTGACCTGTTGCTACATGTGTTTCCCCAAGGGCAACCAGTTAACATTTGAAAGGCAAATAAAACTTTAAAACCTGCTCTATCTAATAAATAACTTCTTAAATAACTTCATTTAAACTCAAAATCTGGAAATCAATGATTGAGGGGTTACAGTATAGTAACTATTGTGTCATAAATAAAATACCCTCTACAAAAGAGAAGTAAGCCCAAAAGTCTAATAAAGATCACAACTTCCTTAGCTTAAATCCTTGTACTAGAAATGTCTACCACCTTAAAACATACAGCATTCAGCAGGTGCTACTTCGATGGTTCTTATCCAGTGCAAGAGAATTACTCTCTCCATACCAATAAAAATACCTGTTTCTGCAATAAATTATCTCCTATGAGCTTACGAAGTTTCTGAACAATCCTACCTGTCTTACTTGCACTGTCTTACTCCATCTTCTGATTATAAGCTTTTATTCTTACTAAGACATGAAGAATCATCTGACTCCTGAATCAGGACCACTAAATGCCCTTTCTGCTTCAGAACTCGTCATGCGATTCCAGATTGTCAGGTCTCTGCAACCAACTGTTCTCTTCCTGTGGCAGCTCCTTTCCTATTAATGTTCTGTTAGGCTGAATCTGGAAGAAAGACCACAGTTAAAAAACAAATTAACACATTCAGAAACACTGTGTTGCCCTATACTAACAATACACCATTCAAGACAGATGTCTTACACACTTGCTAGAAACTGAGGAAATTAGAAGTGATGCATCGAAGCAGCAATTATGGAGTTAGGAAAATGAAAATTGATACCACTAAACTGGTATCAAAGCATTAAGTGTCATGCAAAAAAAAAGGCAGATGGTGTGTTGTATCCACGTACAACTGACAATCATCCTGCAGAGTGCGTGGCAGATATTAAGCTCAGAAACAACAGAAATATTGGTCTCTGTGATGTTTCTCACCAATGCAGAAAGAAAAATATGAATAATCACACTGAGATATACCAGGAACTTTCATTACTGTATCCCCTAAGGTAATGGAGTTTCACTAAATATACAAGAAACACTTCTGTGCAAATCTACCACAGAACACAGCACAAGGAGCAAACAGCCTGTCAGAAACTTGTCAGCATTAAAGGTAAGGTGAGTTCTCACCTTTACAGAAACTAGGGACCTAACATGACAGAGCCTGAAATTCCAAAAATGAAAGCTGACAGAGAGAAACTCCTCTTATTTCACTGCAACATGTTGTTATAATAGTTACTCAGAGTCTTCTAGCACATCAGCAAATTCTTTCGTGGGATGTTAGCCAGGACATATCGTTTTTGCAATTACTTCTGCTGCCATCTCTCCCAGGATTAACACAGCTGCACACACCTGTGTTCAGATGCACACAAAATAAAACTCACATCAACATTAAGCAAAGCTTCCAAGTTCATTACCTGAAAAGGTTGGCTGATACCAACTACTGATTGCAGATTATTGCTATAATAGCAAAGCAAGAATTCTCCTCCCACATCTGGTATTTCTGCAGCACTCATGTAAACCTGTCAACAAGAGCAAGAACAGGCAATGGGCAACTTCCACAAAGAAAGAAACTTACAAAAAAGCAATTTCTGCTATTCAGGACACCACAAAAGTCAGTATTTACTATTTATAAGCAAGCGTCAAGCTAAACGTAAGCTAAAAAAGGATGAAGACAGAAGTAACTCATGATGGGAATATCCTGACTGGGTCCAATAAGAAACCCAGAGCTGTTGCACGGGAAGGGGCAAGGCCACAAGGGCAGAAAGGAGGGAGATGAGCTGCCTCCTGGTGGCAATGTATTACACGGAAGAGCATAATGAACATAACATTATATAATTACAACTGTAATGAAAATCACATAATAAATATTTAGGCTACATCAAGTAACTTTAAAAGATGAAAAAAATGGCCAGTTACTTATTTCAGTGGCAGAAACAGACCAAAATATAAAAAGACAGTAGTTTTTAATACAACGAAAAGTCACTACAGCAATAAATTCCTTTTCCATAAACTCCCTTAAGCAACATGATCCCACCTGAGAAGGTGCGCTACACTACCTGGAAATTACTAAGAATTAGGAAGAGGGATTTTAAACAATAGTATCACTTTCAATTTGCTTTGACTGGGAAAGAGGATACAGAACCTGCAAAAGAGGATATGGAACAAACAGATCTTAAATACTACTCTAAGGGAAACAACATTAGAAAGAAATACCAATGGCTTACTTGTTTACCATCTTTGTTAGAAGAAATTTCATCATCTTCTACCCAAGAATAAGTAACATAGTCATTCACATGTTTGAAAGTCACCTGCAAAGAAAGATGGAAACCATTGGCCTGCTGAAGGAAGCAAAAATCTGTCAACTGGAAAAGGTGATTTCAAGTTGTGATAGAGTTGTGACAGAAGACTATCAACTACCTCCTCCAGTCATATTTGCCATCTTCATTAAAGAGCCACAATGAGGTAACATTACCTTGAAGAGGCCAATCCAGTCCCAAGCACTGCTCGGGAATTCAGGCACTGCAGAATAGTTAATGAGAACATCATGTTCTGCACTCCACTCGCCTTCAGGAGTCAGTGTGACCAAAGGTTCTGATACAAGAGGCTTCAACTAAACAAAAGAAGAGTTTCAAGTGAGTCATATTTGTCATGCTTTCTGTTATTCAAGTTATTCTCTGTCACATCTGCTGTGGGACCCTGAACTGAATGGAAATAACCTGAAAGCCATTTGCTGCCTTCACTGTAATCAGAATGAAACAGAGATTATGACTTAAACCCAGCTTCTGTAAGGCAAAACCAACTTTTTCTTAAGGACGTAAGTGGGACAGCACCTCAAGCCCAAACGTTCCTGTAACAGGTTTGTGATCGCTGATGCCATAGCTCATGTGACTGATATAATTATTCAAAGTAATAGAAATTGTCTGCTGTTCCTCAGAGAATTCGCTGCCTTTTGGTGCATGCTGGCAGAGGTTCTTCACTCTCCAAAGGATTCTGTCTGTCCACGCTGGCTTTCTTTTCTTCTCACTGCAAAAGTGTAAGATAAAGGCAAAATAAGAAGTGAAAAACAACTGCCAAAAGCTAAAAATACTGAAAAAGATCTACTCAAAGTTGAGATTGTCAGATGTATATTAATAAGAGAAAGCAATCACATCCAGAGTTCATTTTACAGCTCTGTTCGATACACTTTACAACCAAGGTTTCCTCAATTTGAACTCAACTCCATTTACCACAGATAAGTTGTACAGGTTTCTGAAAGAGGAGTAAAATGAAGGGGAGAAGGGAATTTCAGTGGGTTAGTTGGCTTCATACAGGAAATGATACTTTCTCCTAAACCACTCCATAAAAACATGCAAGAGCACTGAGATAACGCAGCAACTGCCCCAAGCTTCAAATGCAGTTATTCAGAGAAAAGGGAAATAACCTTATGGCTGATGTGAGAAGAATGTGAATGATGTTAAAAATTACTCAAAACATCCGAGAACAGGGTTCTTTTAACAACAAAACCCAGGCGAACTCAGGTAGCTTGAACTAATCAATGCTGTATTTCAAGTTCCTCTACATTGTACTAGCCTGCATTTCAAGTTTGCAAGCTATTGCTGCCTCATCATAAAAGAAGAATTCCATCATCCACTGCAGACAGTTGTGCCTGCAGCCTGCAAGTGTGCTACACATCAAGCTGTAATTATAACTCAAGAGTTTCTTTTTATACCATATCAGTAAGAACAGAAGACATGAGCCTTTCCTGGGTCTCTCTGTAGTGGCAGGAAGACTTAATAGCAACTCCCTGTATGGATGTATCACTTCAAATTGAAATGGAGAAAAAATCATACCCTATGGAAGAGGAATTAGAATGGACTGGATTGAATTATAGAAGTTAATGAGCAGGATGTGTAAGGAAAACTGTCAGTTTAATATCTAGAATCATCATAATCTGGAAATGCCATTTAGTTCTCTTTGGTTTACCCCTCTCCATTTCAAGTCTGACTCACCTTTAATACGGTGGAAAGATTTTAAATGACTAAAGGGCCATATCCCACTTACTGCAGGAATTCTATAAACTGACAGAAATCTTTAAGCGGCCAGATGTCTGCTCTGCTGTGCAAGAAGATACCAAACCAACAGCTTAAGCTAACACACTCCCTGTTTTAGAGAAGAAAAAGTGTAATAGATGGGAAACAAACCCTTGAAATCCACACTGAAGGTAACAAAACGCTGTGTGCTTCATATAATGCACACTTTTTAAGGAGATTGCCTTGATGTCTACTGAGCACCCCCATCCAATCTGCTTGAAGAGCAGCACACTAAGCACAAGCATGCTTTTTGTTCTTTAACTCAGCTAATACAGACTATGGTTCTAGGAATTATTCTTAGAATGTTTAGGTTCAGATTACTGTAAGTACTTTTTGTTAACTGCATTTACTGCTGGTTCCGTTATATCTCTTCACACTCAATTACAGTGTAAAATGTCTTTGGATCCAAATGAATAAGCTTCCAACATTAAGTGCAACAGCAGAGGAGATAACACTGCAGCTTTCAGACAGGTTCAGAACATCCCTGAAGAAAATCAGCTGTCATCTGATTTTCAAATATTTCACCAAAATCAAATCAAAAGTTCACGAAGGAGCATTGCTTTGATTTTGAAATATTTACTGATCTATGAAATCCAGAAAGTTCTCTTCTTACTTAAACCAAAAGAGGGACTTCTGCTCTCTGGAAGTAAAGAAAAAGATCAGTACAAACCCCCTGTTTGAACAGGAACTTATCCTTCTGTTGAAACATAAGACTAATACTTTACAACAGATTTTAGTGTCAGAGAAAAACTTTGGAAACTTAAATTAACCAGGTTTCAACTTAAAATAATTTATAAAGACATATTCACATTAATTTGCTGTCAAATGAAATGCTTAAACAAAAACTGCAGTTACTCTCTTCCCTTTGCTCATTTCTGACACCAGTGGGCACTTTTAGTATTAACGAACAAAAAAGAAGTGGCTTAAACAAACGCTGGTTTATTCTATTAATCCAGTCTTTCCAAAAAGAAAGCTGGGTTGTTTCACCACTTCCCTCATGCAATCAGCAGACTCAGGCTTCTTCAGCCAGAAATATTCGTTTCTTCTGATTTGGCAATGAATGAGCCTAACAGAACTGCTCCATAGCCCCAGTTAACCAGTACACTCATTACTAAAGTGGTATTTGGCCAAGCATTACATTCACTCCAATATTCCATGTCTAAACTCATCTGCTATGCTTTTACCTTGTGTCATATACATCCGAATAAAGGTCAAACTTGTAGGTGGGTTTAAAGTGCAGAGGACCCTCTATGAATTCCTGAAGAAATGCTTCCTTCTTTTTAGCCATATTTAACTGCAGAAATAAAAAGTAACTTTTAAAGATTATGTTTAAAAATCAGAGCTCAATGGGCAACTGGGAAAGGAGATGAGAAAACATCTTCCAAGAAGAATCCAACACCTAAGTCAATACAATATAGATGGAAAGGTAAATTTAGAATTGCCTCTTTGCTACTGCCAGAACTCCTGACATGATCTGTTTACAAGTTTTGTAGCAATTCTATTCAAAACAAATTCCAGAATAAGCTTCTCTTAAAAATAATTCTTTGGAGAATCAAAAAAGGAGACGACATTAAGGTGAGGAACAAATCACAAGCCATGATGTTCAAAGAACACTTCAAACACAAGCATTGTAAATGAGTAGGAAACTAAAGAAAAGCAGAAATGGATTGCAGCTGATTGGGGATTATGCCTGAGAAGGGAGAGAGTGAACAGCCAGATCTGTTCCACCTCATTTGTACTCTGAACTTCTGTTCTTTAATAGAAATTAGAAACTCCAGAGATAATGTTAACTACAGTGTTTGTGTGCATTAAAAACAAACCAAACCAATCCCCCAAACAGATTAAGACATGGTACCTGGTCCTTTTCCCAGAGCAGATTGTAACGCTTGTTGTTTATTGATTCCCGGACAAAGTGTATGCCATAATCCGCGATCCGGAAGTTCAGATCTCCAAACCAGAAGAGGACACTTTAAAGAAAGGCAAAAGCCCAAGGAAGATTTATAGGAACCCATTAGCAAGAGGGAAGAATTCAACAGAATACAAACCATTACTCTAATTACGTGCTTTAACCACTTACACTACTTAATCTACAGCTTAAACAACACACATTAAGGAGCTACAGATAAACTCACACAGCGATCACCTGCTGCTAAACAAAAACTTAAGGGAATTGAAATGCGAAATAGATCATTTAAATTCTTGCTGCTTGTTCATTACTGCCTGAAAATTAACTTCTAATGACTTACATCTCCATCAGAGACAGAGTTAGAATTAAGTTTTAAGGGTAGGTAAAATCATTCACAAAACTCTCAACCTTTGCAGCAGCTGGTTACGTTAATGCACTAACTCAAGAGCACGGGTTTAGTGCCTTGGGAAAGCAAGGATACATCTTGGGTGTTCTATAGTTGTTAGGAAAAAAATTACTCCAAAGCACTGGAGTGTATTATCAGCAATGTTTTAAGCAACAGGAAAGATGTTTTTTCAAGTGAATTAACTCCTCTTTGAAAAGAATGGAGGAAGACAAACATTTAATACCAAGCTTTAGGGTTTTTGGTATAAATGGCCTTTAGCTTCTGAAGCTCTCTAGCACAAGACATATGCAGTACATACACTAACAATTTAATGCAGTTCAAGACTGGAAGAGAACAGTCTTGCAAAATAGACCTCCATCTTTCAGGTTACCTTTTCCACACAGGATTCAGGGTCAAGGCTGAAAAGACATTCAAAACAAAAATGATGGATGAAAACTCCAAACCCCAAACTCTTCAGTGCACGAATTTACCATAGAAGAGATAAAACAGCCAAAGAGGGTACAAACAACTCACTCATGTTCCAAGGCACTTGGAACATTCTCTCCTTCAAACTGCATTTCCAGAATTTTCTCAAAGTCATCCAGTCGCTGCTCTGTGTTCTCCATGTGAGCTGGCAAGTGGCAGTTCATGAAACAAACTGTGTGACCATAGAGGGACATGCGAATGGTGACTCCTCCTTTGTTGCCCTGGTGTGGAAGATGAACAATGTTCTCTGAAACTACAGTTAACACCTGCAAACGTAGCTATTGCCATCATCTATACGTCTTTAAATCTTGCTACTTACATTTAAATGAATTTAATTTCTTCCTACACAAGTTGCATATCAGTTAATAAGCTGGTAAAATTTTGGTCTGTGCTGTGTACTTACACAAGAGGTTCAAACAAGTGAGTCTCACTGCTGGACAGTGCATTCATTTTTAAGTAATCCATCTATCCTCTTTCAAATCATGAAACCATTCAGAGGCACACACTACCATAAGGAACCAGGTAATCAAGTCTCAGATACTTCCTCACCCAGTATCCATAGAGGCCTGTGCGTGTGAACTGGGTATGAAGGTCCCGTATGAAAGGCAGGTGGACATGCTTCACAAAGATCAGAAGCAGCAATCCCTGCATGCGAACAGAGGAGAGCTGGAGGAGACACAAAAGAGGGACTGGTCATTTCCAGGGAGGTATTTGGGATTTGTTGGGTCTACTTCATAAGAGCTTTTAGGTGCAGAATACCATAGCAGAAATCATGCAACTCCCTCACCAAGCCTGGCTTCAGCACTGTGCTGTGAAGAACACATCCTTATGGTACACTTGCTTATAACAGTCCTGATGAATCTCTCAACTAATCAGTTGAGAGAGTAATTAGTTGCAACACTATGTTACAAATCTGAAGTGGACCTGAAAACACACGTATTTGCCTAAGCATCTTTAAGGACCTTTCTTCTGCCTCACCAACCTTTTGTTTCTATCTTTCTGTCTGTCCAGGAAGAACCAAATCCTTGATTTTTCATCTATAATAACTGAACACCTACAAGTCCTCCAAAAGGAGCAGCTTCTTTCAATTGAAACATCCTTCAGCAGAAAACTCATCATTCTAAATGCCATTAAAATGCCTAAAAAGCACAGCATTTAATTCTGGGCATTTGCAAAACCAGTAAGCTGCAAATAGCAGTAACTCTTGCCTGCGATGCCTGTAAAAGCTGATTTATCAAACAGTTCCAAAGACGTTTAAGTTTTAAGATACTGTTTGGGTTTTTTGTGGCTTGGGGTGTTTTTTTAGTGTGTGTGGAAATAGTCTAAACAATCATGTTCTTCGTTAAAAATGTATGAACTTTACAATGGTCCTGGCTTGAAAGACAAAATTCGTTTTAAGTGTTTGTCTTAATGATAATGATTCAATTTCAAATACAGACATTGAAACAAATGAATTATAGTTCAATTTTATGCTGGATGAACTTAGAGAAAGACTACATTAGGATAAAAGCTGATATTAAGAAAAACACTGTCTATGCAAATGCTGGAAGTACAGAAACTCAGCCTCAATTTAAAACAGAATTCCTCCTTTCTTTGCTGCCACATCTATACAATTAAATGAGTTCAGAATCTGTGTAAATGTTTTCCATGAACCCAGCAAAATACTAAACAGTATATTGAAATGATGGATCACAGTTACTAGGTAATGCATGAATATTTTGTGTCTGTTCAGATATTTGGAGTAACCAGCATTCTCCTTTCCGTAATCATGCTCAGGAGATATCAAGATCTTTCAGTTCTTCTGTTTGCCACATTTCATTCTGCTGTGGGCCAGTTCTCACATATTTCTCAAGATTCATATGAAGCCTTTTGTCTCTGTAGGTCTTGAACATCCAAACACAATGGATCCCTCCTCTGCTGGAACCAGGGCTGCTCCCGCCAACACTTAGTGCCAAATTAAGCAAAGAACTTCCACAGAGGGGACACGATTCTGTTTATGGGGAAAGAACTGACTGACTCCAGCCAACACAGCACTCTGAAAATAGATCCTGTTATTGAAGGGGCAGAATGCCCCAAGGATGACAACTACCCCTCTACACTCAACCTTGTTACAGGTCAGCAAAGAGTGGGTAACTGCTCCTCTCCTCCTCTGCCAGCTTCCCAGACATGTCCTAGCAGAAGCTCTCATCACTGCCAGTGTTGATTCTGACCTGGCCTCACAGTTGCCTTACTGTAAAGAGATAATCAAGTGCTGCTGAAAACCATTAGGTGGCAGCATCCTTTCATCAGTGTGTCCAAAGGACCACATTTCTAAATTGGAATTCAAAATCAGCCATGCACTCCATGAGGAATTCTTTAACTGCCTGTACACAGGGCCTGAATGTCAGCCCACAGCCAGATTTTGACTGTTTATCAGCAGTGCCTTACACCAGAATGAACAATGTCTTTTTCTTCCTTTTTATAAATCCCAATGGGACCTTTGTTTTGTTTAATTACAGTTAAGAGAATGACACAACTACTGAGTCTGATTGGCCTGCAGTCAATAATACAGTAATATAGTCATCTCAGCAAAATCACCCTGAAATACAGCTTTAGAAAACCAATGTAACATTCAAAAGGTTTTAATACCTCTATATTAGAGAAATTCAGGATATCCTCATATGTTTATTGTTTGCATTATTAAAATAGCCACTACTTTAGCTGACCTTATGCCCCAGATACTACCAAAAATCTTGTAATTTAAACTACTAGAGTGCTGCTGAGTGTAAGTTCACACCATATTTCATTTTAAATCATCTTCATTACTCTGTTCCTTGAGAATGTATTCATGGGTATTTATCTATCACAGGGGTATTTTTCTATTTATCACAGGTTCTGCAGTACTTCCACAGGCTGTTGCCAGCATATCTGAGTAATGTCCCGCTGCTTGTCAGCTGAGCTGCAAAAGCACCAAAATTGCTCAACTATTCCAAATGAGAACTAAAAATGCATGTCCAATTGCTACTGCTAAAATTAAGGTCATTAGTATTAGTAGAGAAAAAATAAATTGCTTCTATCAGCAAACCAAGACAAAACAAGTGTGATGAAGAATCACTTCTAACATATGTGCACCATGGAAGTGATTGATACCTGCAAAAAACACCACCAACTTATCTTTTATGGAGTTTGACAGGAAAACGTATCTATATGGAGCTGGGGAAGACATTTTCCTTTGCTGCTGTGACACTGAAGAGATAGCAACAATTACCTTGATATATCCCAACGGAGACAATACAGTCATGAGGAAAATGCTCCACGGATCATCAAATGCCAAGTCAGACAGGAAATTTGTGATTTTTGAGTTTACCTCCTGTAAGCTGAAGACATCAAGATTACTCACACTGTATCACTTGGTTTTGACAGCATTCATACAGCCTTTTCAGAACACAGACCACAGCATCCTAACAGGGCTCTCTCAGCGTAACTCAGAAATGTCTTGCTGTTCAGTTTCTCACTGACAAGCAGTTTAACCCATCCACAATCTAACACTGAGAAAAGACAAGTTAAAGCATCTTATATACAGCTGAAAACAGTTTAAGGCAATGCTAGACTCAAAAGATGTTATCATAAATAACCTAACTGCCAGGTCTCAAAATCTCAACAGCTTGTAAAGCATGACAGCAAGTTGTGCCTAATAAGCTTGAACTAATTTGCTTCAAACATGCTGAATTTTGGATAACTTTCATATCAAAATGAATATGCCTCCATGTGCCAACAAAGAAAACAGCAGCCAAAGACTGTGTCTGGAAAAGAAGATATTCCATATTTTGTCACAAAACAACAGCAGACAGAAAAAGCTTCTCTTGCTATAAATCATCTCTGTTCTAAGTCACTAACTCTAGTCTCCACCTTCTGTTAGAAATAATGTTAAACCATCTCCTAGACAGTGATTCACATTGCACAGTGGTCCCAAAGCAGACATAAAGCTGTTGAAATTGAGCAGTACTGCAATAAACGTACAAAGCAAGTTCTTTAATATATGTAAATATAAATATACACTTACCCTATAACATACATATCCATAGTTGCTCCCAGTGAATCGAGCTGAAGTAAGCTGCTGACATCAGGAGGCGGAGAAGCTGTGCCCACATTCCAGGTAACCAAGTGTAGTCTACAAAGTAAAATCACACAAAACCAATGCTAAAACTGAAATGTGAACAAGTAACCAACCCTAAGAGCATCTGATTTCCCCCCAGAATTTCTGTCTACAGAAAACAACAACTTTCTGTCACTTTTGATCAGTTAGAAATCTATTTATTAGCCAGCACCACAAACCCAATCAACTAGAGGGAACAAAACCTGAATTCCTGCCATTTATCCTTCAGCTTTTTCCCCCAGATAAGGAAAGCTTCATCCAGAGTGCGGGACACTTCTTCATTAATTTCATCATCTGAGCTGATGTCCTCTACACAAGCCATAAGCTGGGCTACTCGCTGTCGGAGCTGCAAACGGCCACTGGACCCTGTGCTGCTGAAACTGGCAGACCGGCTGCGGACGTGGTGCAGGCTCTCCAAATCGGATAGGGACAGAGCTGCTGAATCTTGACATGCATTTTCACTGCTGTGGGATGCCATGTGCTCCAAAAAGTAACTACACCCTGAAGGACCAGCTCCTTAAAATCCTAAGTATATAAGAAGCAGATGGCCCAGGGTCTTCCAGATCAAGTTTGTACTCATGTGAGATGCTTTTAAAGCAACAGGACAAATGTAGATGCAGCAAGACTGGAAAAGCCTGTAGCATTACCACCACGCTCACTGGGTTGTTACAAAAGCTGCAATCACATCCTACCTCACACAGGGAATTGTTTCTTCATAATAGATTTAACGTGGTTAATTCTATAAGCTCAAGATTTAAAAGAATTTCTTGCTGATTTGAATCAGTCATGTGCCTCCAGCTGCAGGCTACCAGAAATATAATCTCCAGCTCCCAAACATGCAAACACATAGTTCTGACCAACAGCAAGTAGAGCTGCTGCTCCCCCCCAGCACTGTCAGAAACATTCATGTGTTCTCTGACTTGTTGTTTCTTCATAAGATGGTAATTTCAACATCAGAGCTTCTAAAAAGGGGATTCACTTTACAGTCAATCTTGTTACAAGTCAGACAGACATAGAAGATAATAAGCTGTTAATTTTCCATCCATCTTAGGGTCCTATATTATCTGTTAATAGTTAGCTATTAAATGATAGTTAAATAGTGAATCCCATCAATACATCCACTGTTAGGGACATGTTTTTACCCCACAGCCTGCTCAAGGTGACACAATGTGCAAGAGCTGGAAAATGACCTTGCACACCAGCCTAAAATGATCCATTATTTCTCTCACCAATAGATTCTCTTTGCAAGACTACACTGAAGTCAGCCAAAAGCTCTTCTAAAACACATTTCTAGGGGAAAAAAGACAGGAAAAGGTATTTATGCTGCAAATTTAATTCGGCCAGAGATGTTATCACTTGGGAACACTGCACTTACTATTTCCGTAGAGGAAATAACCTGATTAAACAAAACTGAAATAATATTGAGGTTATCGCTTATTACTGACAGAAATCATATTCCTCAAAGTACCCAGTATCCACACTGGTAAGAATAGGGGAAAACTGCAGCACCAGAATTTATGCCAAAGGTATAACTGGTAAAAATGTCAAGAACGTCCCTAATAGTTCAGTTCCACTGGAGGTTATAATGTCTGCAGGAAAGACTTAATCCTGAGGGAGTCTTGGGTGCCATGTTTTAGTGCAAGGTGTCCCTGCCTGTGGCAGGCGGTTAGACCTGGATGATCTTAAGGTCCTTTCCAACCTAAACCTTTCTATAATTCTATGAGTCCATGAATACCCATGCACCTGCAAAACAAATAACCTGCAGCATTACGCAGTCCCAAAGGTCTGCTGATGCTTCACCAGGCCACAGCAGTAGTGCCCATGGCAAGGAAGGCACATCAATAATATCAGGTTTCATCTGGTGCCACAAGAACATCTTTTATCAAAGGGAAAAGGCTCAAACTTTGCCAGAAGCTTTCCCTATCACCAGAGCCCAGGCCCTCGGGTACACTCTTAGCCAACACATTCCTAAATACAAGCAAACTACTGCTTCGTGTTGCTGATTCCTGAAATGATTCAATAATTAAGAATCTTTTAGGGTCTCAGTGTTTATAATACTGCATTAAGGTGAATGTTAGTATCTTTGAGCCAATGTTAGTGCTCACTGTTGGCGTTCCTTTCTTTTCCCAACACAGACATTATCATTTAAGCAGCGTTTCTCCACAGAACCAAGCCCACAGCGTGAGACACCACACAACCCATCACCTCAGGAGATGAAACTCATCACCTCAGGAGGTGCAACATGAAGACATAACGTAAAATCACTGTAAAATCAGAAGCCAAAGAGTTATTCGAGCTCCTTTCTCCTCACAAAAGCGACAGATTTGAGACATCAGCTAAATTAATCGCATTAATGCCCACATTAAACCAAAGTAGGTCTCTGACAAAGTCCCAAGGACCCAAACAATACTCAGTAAGCCTCCCAGTCCCGACGTTTTCAAACCAGATCAGCTTTTCTTTACTCCATATGACCATATAACACCGTCAATTAGCGAAACTCCTTCTTAATGAGCAAAACCACAAGTTTCGCTAATTCCGACCTAATTGCGTAACGACTTAGCGCCTTTTCCCCCCGTACTCACTCGAGCTCCCCTCACACCGACCCCTTAGGCCGCCCAACTCACCTCAGCTCCCTCACGGCGCCGCGGTGCGCCGGTTCCATGCCCATGGACCCGGCCGGGAGGCGCTGGGAAGGGGACACCGCACGCCCCGGCCGCCGCTCTCCCGGCCCGGCCCGCGGCCTCCCCGCTCCCCTCAGCGACGCCACGCCCACAGCCGGCAGTGCCCCGCGCCTATTGGCCCTCGTGACAAGGGCGGGACGGAGGAAGGGCGGCGGCGCCCCCAAGCGTGTGGGAGGACTCTGGCGGGTTTCGCGTATCCCCCCTCCCATCAGCGCCCAAAACAAAGGCGAAGGAGGCGTAAAAAGCTCTGTCTAGTATTTTATTAGATTTCGTTTCCAATATGCCTGTATTGGAAGATTTAGGAGACAAAAAAAGGCACAAACTCACATTTAAAGAAACAACGAGATAACCTAACCCATCCTACAAAGTGTGTGTTGCCAAAGGAAAGAGCACGATGATGAACCCAGCAGGGATGAACCCAGCAGAGAGGTGCAGTGGGGATGGACGAACCAGCCCGAGGCGAGGCACCAGGCTCCGGCTCCCCAGTGTGGACCACAGAGGGGGCCCCCAACCAACCATCACCCTATAATGGACCAACAGCCCAGCAACAACCCCTCATGGAGCCAGCAGGTTGAGGAGACCCTGCTGAAGCTGATGAAAGACACTCACCACGCATCGAGGCGGGAAGGTCATGATAGGATTTGTCTATCCTGAGGCTGAGGGATGCTTTCACTTTGGATTAAACCGGAAGGACAGAAAGCAAAGGGGCAGGGAAGGGTGGAAAATCCAGGCTGGAGTTCCTGTGCCTTGGGTTTTTCCCACTAATCAGGAAGGCTTTGTGTAAAAGCTCTCACTCTGAAATCCGAGGATCAGAAAAGGACTGCAGGGTGGAATGTTACAATCTGCTTCCACAGCGATTAGCGGCACCGTCTCAAAAGCCTCTTGAATAACAGGAACTGAAAGAACAAGTGTGCTGTGTTGTATTCCCAGGTTGTCCTCAAGTGTAAGAATCCCCCGAAACATAACAGACAAACAGGAACAGAAGTCAGTGCATGAATTCTCTGTTAAAAACACTCGCAACTCAAAGAACCATAACTGGGGCCTACACTCCTAGAATACTTCTGCAACAGCGAGAGGAGATGCCATGAAATCATCCTGGTCCCAAAGAGCCTCACGGATTAAAATGTGGGTTTTTTGAAGTATTTTACATGAAATCTGTTTTATTTGTGCCTGGTGAGAGTGCTAAAAACCTCTCAGAGGCCACCCCTGCCTCACAAAGCCATCTGAGGTCACTGAGAGGAGCCTGCCAGAGTGACTGGTACAATTCAGAGCTTATTGCACTTCGACATGAGTAAGGCAAACAGAACAAACTAAAACTAAAGGGATAAACTGCCCCCCTCCCCCAGGAACCAAGCGCCATCTTCTCCCCTCCAGAGCACACCTCATCTTCCCTTGCTCTGAAAACACTTCGGATCCCTCATTGGGATCATGTCAGGATCTCCTGCTTGCAGGAATGTGAAGGGCTGAAGGAGTCAACACCAAAGACTCCTCAAAGGTGGTGACAGAGCCACGACTGTGCTTGGCACTGGGTATTTCATCTTAGTGCCGCCAAAGACAGAAGTGGAAAGTAAAGTGATCGCTACTAGGAAAACAAAGGATAAATCAAACATTGGGCCTTAGGCATAAGCAAGGAAATTTTCTTCTCATATGTATTTAATAAAGCAGCATTTCTTTGATTCTGTTCTGCTTATTTGATTGTCTAAAGCTGATATCAACATAAAGGATAGTTACAGTAAGTACTTAAGCTCATTAAATAACCAGAGCTCTTCACATGAACAGTGTCCTTTGTGATTTATAATAACCAACAGATATCCTAGAAAACAACTACAGGTCTTTAAAAGTTGCTCTTTTTTATAGTAAGAAAGGAGATATTTTAGTCAGTCTTACAATGGGAAGAATATTATTGCTGAGCAGAACCACCAACCCAGGCATCTGGATGGACTCAGACACCAAGACTTTACTTGTACCCCAGCTTTTGCTACATCTCAATTTGTCTAAGAAATCACATTATTATCATTGAGCCAAAATCATTTTAGCTTTGTAAGTTATGGGAAGTTTTAGTAAATAAAGAACCAGGAAGAAGCTGCAACATGTGCCAAGCAACTTTCCATAATGATTATGTAGAAGTGACACATGCAGCTGAAGGACAACAGAGCAACAGAGGCCAAAGGGACCATGTGCCCCTAAAGTGGAACTCAACAGTTACGTGCTGAAGGCCCAAGCACGGGGATGCTGCACGCAGCTTCTGCACAGTCTTTAATTCATGTGTGCTAAGACAGAACAAAGTAACGCCGTGCAGAAGCCATGGCTCACAATTCATCACAGACCAAGAACTATATCTGGCTACTCCTGATTATGTATTCAGATTACATGCCATTAAATTTCTTACCCTGGGAGCAAGGGTCAGAGCATAGCACTTTGTGCAATAGTTCTGCACTCTAAAATACTGACAGTTTCCCTCTCCAAACAGACTATGCAAAGGATGGTGAAGGGCTGGGCAGGAATAAAGGTGGCAGTTTATCCCACTTGGAAAAAAAAAAACAACCCCAAAACATAAAAAACAGGGAAAAAAAAAATAAATCTAAGTCACCACATCACAAGACTTTTAGCTAAAAATGTCACTTGGAAATCAAACAGGGCCACATGGAAATTGGTCTGAACACAATGAAAATAAAGGAGGGAGGAGCCGTAAATACAGCGATCTCTAAGTCACACGTCTCCAAGGAGCTGCCTCCTTCGTACATGTGCTAACATTGGAGTGCTTAGTACCAGACGGTCTATTTGCTCACAATATTAAGGGGCATCTAGAATTAGCTATGGGAGATTTAAAATCGCCTGCCGGTTGGATAGAGAAAGGCTTGATCCAGAGATGGTCTGTCAGTCAGAGTGTGGATTCCCGGGGCCTTCCTGATGACTGTCTTACAAACTACAAGAGAAAAGAGGAAAATGTTTTTAGAAGCACTTGGGGAAGAGCAGCTGAACCTTTAGAAAGCAAATGTGAGACACACTGTCACCAGACAATAGTAACACACCACTGCATCACTACACTTCAGCACTGATCCAGAGCAGAAGTTACAACACAGCCTAAAAGTGACAAACAGAAGTTGTGATTAAAACAATCTTACAAAGTCCAGAGGCTCTGATACAACCACCAACTCATTTCTCTAAGAACTGAGCATGAATCAGGAGGGAACTAAAAAGCTTTAAGCTGTATTAAACAAATGATGTATATCTATCAGAAGACACTCCTTTGGACACTCCCTCACACCTTGTGTTCCCTACCACCAAACAACCAGCAGATAACAGAGGACAAGCAGAGGTAAACAGAGAGTCCTTAATAGTGCTATGGCTGTGCCTGACCCCATTCTTTCTCAGCATAGCTAGGGTGGTGTTTTACTGCCCTGGAAAAGTTATGTCTAGCGACTTGGGTATCTCTACCTAAATGTGTAATCTCTTCTTTCTCCTACCTTCTTAATTCCCTAATGTCATTTCTGTACCCAGGACAGTATCTAAGAAAAATTCACCAAAACCAAACGCAAACTGATGACTCAATTTAACAGGATAAGGTTGAACATTCTCAGCACTGCTCACATGTTACCATCCAGCACACAGCCTAGAATGCATCCTGGGTATTTGGCCAACAAAGGCAAATTCATACATGCTCTCCAGTGCGACAGTCCCTCCCATGCCAAGTTAACATACTCAGAGAGAAAGAGATGAAAAACAAGCCAATAGCTTTAAAACTGTCATTGCTGCTTCTCCTGTGATGTGCAAATGTTGCTCCAGGCCTTAGTCCATAGCAACTACTGTTAAGCAATGCAAGAAATACATTCCAAGCATATCTGCAAAGGAATTTTCTATTTCCAAATATATTCTAAGTATCTGCAGGTCCAGCTTACTCTTTTGGGCCTGACGAAAGTTCCTCTGCAAGTCATGGGAAGTAACACATGCACTGCAGAAACAAGAATAATGGCAAAGACTACAAAATGTTCTAACACATTTCTCTTACACTTTTCCCTCAGGCATTTCTTTAGGATAGCTCTGAAACAAGACAGTAAATTCACTCCTCAACCCAGCAGTGAAACAGGCTCACTAAGAGACCACAGTTAATACCAAGATTTGCCTGCCAGAAGCTATGAACAGGATTTCTTAGCCAAATATGTATTTTTTTTTCTCCTAAATAAAGCAACAAAGAGCTTTATCAACCTCTTTTGATACCTACAGTGCACAGGAAGAAGTCATGTTAGTCATCTGCAGCCGACATTCCTTTCACTGGATCTTTTTCTCTCATCTGAAAGAAGAAACATTATTCCAGTGCTGATTCTCACATGATGTTATCTCAGGACTTATTGGTGTGGAACAAGTTAAGCTACTTCCTTTATGTAAGCCACCAGTTGTATCTGAGCATCCCAAATCAGTGTTTGGGCATACGCACGTGCAGGGACCGTTTGTGCTTACTAGGATCTGGGACCATTATCCAAAGGGCAGAGTGTACATGAAGTTATAATGGCAAATCCTGAGGCATGAAGGAAGAGAAGGGTGCAGTGCAGGACACAAATCACAGAACAATGTACTCATTCTTACCAAATCCTGTTACATACCCCCAGTACCTGCTTATAGCACTTAAGAGCTAAAAATCCTTTTACTGAACTGTTTCTTTGGAAACTAACAAGGACAAAAATAACCATTCAGCTTTGGGTAAAAGCTAATAGAAGATATTACAGCAATAAAAGAATCATTGTCACTCATACTCTCATTACCTGTGGTTCAACACATTTACTGGCTCAACAACAAACAGAAGGAGAAGTCCATAATGATTAGAAGGAGATGCCAGCACAATGGAGTCATAGCCAATCATTCAAACCACAAGCAGCATGACCTAAATAGCAGGAGGACAATGCACACTATGCTATGACAATGCAGCAGTCTTTCTTCTCTCCACTGTACTGGATAGCAGCAGTGTCTCACCCAACCCACACCTGCCCTGCTTTTCTACTGACCTCATCCAGCTGTCTCTTGGTCTCCTCTTCCATCCTACGGATGTCCTCCATAGTCAGATCAACCCACTTATCCAGCCAGCAAAAGAGCTGCCGATGGAAGTTTGTGAAGAGACGCTTTTCTTGCTGCAAAAGGAGGAGGAGGGAGGAGTAAAACGTACAAGGAGCTTACTCAGAGGGCAATTAATATGGATCTAACCGGATTGTAACAATTGTCAGAGATGTGTACACTGAAGCACTGGCTCCCTCGCCCACCTTTCTGTGTCGCTGCCACAATTGGAAACTGGAGCTAGCTCATTTGTATTCATTTAACAGAATATCTACAGCCTCAAATCCACAGAGAAATGCTTTTTTTTTCTCCCCCAAGCCTAGACAGAGCACTGAAGGAATTAGTGAATGCTTTAGTAATTTCCTTTGATTTGACAGTATTGTTCCAACTGAATAAAGCGCTTCAGGTTGGGTTTACTGAAAGCACTATCATTGGCCTGAAGGTGCAGAAAAAAGGAGGAACAGAATAAAAGTATTTCTTAAGACAATCATTGCTAAAAACTGGACGTTACCAAGTGTAAAGAGTTCGTATGCACTTATCTTGCTTTTTTCTTTTACAGTGACCTAAAAACAAGCCAAAACTTGTTTTCCACACCCAAAAGCCTAATGTGCAGGAGCTACTTCAAGTTAGGAGCAATTTACTTCCATTTTATAGGAGATAAGCTAGCCAAAATCATTATATTAGACAGGGGTACACAATGCCTCTTGGAGAGATCACATTAAGGAACGACACTTCAGCTCTACCAATTATGGTTTCACATCCGATAACTTGCTCTCATCAAAAGCAGTTTGACTACTTTGACACAACCGTGTAGCTGAAGAGACACTCAGAAGGAGAAAAGGACTCAAGACACTGCTTTGTTCAGGGCTTTTGTTACAAGCATTTGAAATCCTGCAGCAGCACAGTCATTCCCCTTCAGCGTTCTCTTTAAGTTATATCACCAGAGAATTGCTTTTGCAGAAGCAGCACTGTACTCCATCAATATTAACCGCTGAGCAGTCTCCATGCTCTGAAGTCATGGGCATTTTATGAACATTGCACCTACCAATTCCCAGGTCCAGCATCCTTCTGCAGTTCATGGGTTAAGAACTCTGCTGCAGAAAAAGCTCTTTTCAGGACACCGGTTATTCATGGTTTTAAGTAATGAAGTTTCCCACCATCTGCTTATTTTTTAACACAGGTTTTTCAAGCAGCAGAATAGGAGCGGAAAACATGACTAGAGCTGTAGCACTTGCCAGAAAGATCCTCAGCTGATCAGGATTGGATAACTGAAGCTGTAGGTATCTACCCACGTCTTGCCCCTGACCAAAATAACCCTAGTATACACGCATCATCTCATCATCCACAAATCAACTACCAAATGACCCCAATTCTCAGGCTGATCTATTAAACACCACCAAACAGCCAGTTTACCTTAATCACCTTCTTACATTAGAGTGAAAATGGTTCAACAGCCAATTCACAGAACAGCCAAACTGAATCCAACTTTAATGCTTCCAGTGTGTCAGGCAGAGGCCTTGACTGTATTGCCTGAGGTGCCATGACTGGGTTTCAAGTTAGTATCACCAAGTGGAATATACTATTAGCAGAAGCTGAGGTGCCAGAGCAGGTGAGAGATGATGCCTCATTTCCACATCTCTCCCCACCAAAGAGCTCACTTACCTTCTGTATAAAGTTCTCGACTTTATTTTGCAGACCCCACCACTTGAACTTGACTGTTACCAGTTTGTAAGCACACATGTATGGACAATCTGTCTGTTTGCCCAGCTCCTTCTGTGAAGACACAGAGACATTCGCATCAGGACTCGGGTCAAATGTCTCCAGGAAAGCAGCTTCTTCAGTCATAACTATGAATTCTTTCCACAATTCCTCATATTCATCTTGCATCCTTATGCCTTACCTGTTTTTTACTGACAAGTTCTGTCACATCTTTTTGCTCACCTCTTTTCTATGATATTTAAGATCATGATGAAAATCAACCCTAGTTTCTCCACAGATGGCCTTCCCTCCATTTTGAGAATGGATTATTCCTTCCTCTCCTCTATTCTTTCTTCCTTTGAATTTATGTCTTTCAGTATCTTCATTGTTAATGCCACAGCAACTTAGTTTCCTTAAAAGTCTTCTGAAAAAGTCCCACTCTAAAACCTTTGCCAATAGATGACATCATCCAAGTCATTCACATCATTAGCAAGCCTTGAAGGAAACTCCACAAGGTTTGCAAGATGGACTTCGCTGCTTCCTTTTACAGGAGCCACATCCACTCTTTCCAACCTCAGCTTCTAGGCTGACCTGCTAGAGATCAGGCTTGCACACTCATAGCTCCCCAGATCCCACTCAGGGTCCCTTTTAAAGACTGGCATCGTATTTGCTCTTCTAGAGTCTTGAGATTCCAAGGATTTCAGTGAAAGGTTAAACACTGCTGCTCATAACTCTGCTATTTCATCCTTGAATTCTCATGGGTGAACCCTTGGGCTGAACACCAGACAGCCCCGGCGATTTCTTGGAATTCATTCTGTTTGTACTAAACCCTTCCATTTCCTTTAACTCCAGAACACATCAGGAGCTGAGCCCTGCATTTCCTTCCACAGAAGTGAATCCAGTGGTTTAAATATCTACCCCTGGCTCCAAGCCCCAGCATCTACACTTCAGTCATGTAAGCTGATATAGCTTCTGATCTCATCCAACACATACCTTCCAGTTGGGACCCAGAGGTCCACGTCCAGTCTTGACAGACTTAAATTTTGCTGGATCTTCTTCTGCCTTGTAATCCTATTGGACAGACACAGGAGATTAAACACAAATTATCCCACTCTTACCCAGCTGCTCACTACCACAAAGGATTTATGTTTCTGGTGGGCAAAGGCTAACCTCTAACTGCCTTCTCAACAGCTACTGTTTTCAGACATCAACATTAGGTCAGGCACCCTTCAAGGAAACATATTTCTCTCCCCTGTGCTGTGATCTAGACCTATATGAAGAAGTGGTAACAAACTGATATGACCTTTGTAAGGACTCCTTTGGGGTAAATCTATTAGAAGATGTGTAAACCTTCGGGATAGGTTTCCTATAACCACTCATTCTTTGGCAGCTAAATACTGCCGCTGCAGAAAATAGCTATGTTTTCTGGAGCTGTGATAGCTTGGATTTTTCATAGCACTACATCAGTATGATGCTCACATATTGCACACTAGGAGACAAGTACAAACTCACAGCACCACCAAAAAGAAAGAGGCATCAGTTATGCCCCCCTATTGCACAGGAAATAATTCGCAGCATTCCCCTCCTGCATTTGGGGTGTGTACTCTACTCATACCCCCAGTTCAATTAAAATGAAACCAAACTCAAGTCATCATCAGTTTAGCGTCAAAAGTGATCAACTCGTAGCATCTTCTTCGTGAGTCTTCTGCTTCAGGTGTATTATCCTTGACCAGTACAGAAACATCCCCGAGTTTCTTACAGTAACTGTGGTGACTCTTAGAAAACAGGATTAGCTACATGAATTCAAGACACACTTGTGAAGCCAGGGGTCAGTTTCAAAAAGGAGGCAGGTTAAAAATGACCCTGTATGGAAAGGGCAGTGCCATTTCTTGCTATACAAGCATTATAATCAGCTGCAGTGCTGTAGAACTACATACATACACTGTTTTACAGACAGCATTAGCACAGCTTTTAGAAGAGCTCTTCCTCTAGCTGGCTTAAACACATTTAAGGAACACTTTTCCTCCTCTTTCCATTCTCTCATTTGTCCTGTTACCTGTGACCATCCCTGAGAACACAATGTGTACACTATCTCTCTTTTAGCACAACGCCTCCCACACTAGGGAGCTCTTACCCACCTACCATACCTTGGGAAGTACTTGACTCCGATCAGCAATGTCTATATAAATAGCTTCTACACTCTTCCATACATCTGGCTCCAGTTTATGAACCTGCAGTGAAAGCACAAGAAAAGCACAAGTATATGATTCCACCACAGAACAATCCTATTCTAAGATCGTAAAAACCCAGATGGAGATGCAGACACTCAGTGCTCCCTGTCCACACACGGAGAGGGCAGTGTGGTAAACACACAACCTTCTAAAGAAGTAGAAGTGCTCACACAGAGCAAGTGCTTGGGGGACAGTTTTGTGCAGCAGATATAAGAAGCCAACAGGAAAGAGTCTCTGCCTTCGTAGTGCAATAACACAGCAAACAGACAGTTCCACACAGCAACTATCTAATGTAGCATGGAAAGCAGAACTGTGACATCGAAGAGATGAATAAAACACACAACACAAGTACTTACATTCTCTTGTGTTCCAAGATCTGATATATGCCAGGTTTCAATTTTGATCAGGAAGTCATCCTTCATATACTCATTCTGTCACCAAAATAAAGCTTCCTGTTATTCTTTGAATATTTAACTCGTCTTCCATTAGCTAGATAAGCAGCAGGAAAATCAACTCCAAGAATTATACTTGACTGGGGTTTGATTTAGGGAACTTGAGAATTATCTGTAAACACATCATTGCTTTTAGCAAAGTTGTTTGATCACTAAATACATAAGATCAAACAAACCACAAGTCATTCACTGAAAAACCCAGAAGTTCCATTGTTTTAGCAAAACATTTGGGGTTTATAAGTAGCTTTTTCTTTAAAGGACAGCATCTGCCACTTCAGTTAGAGTTTAGAAGGGGTAACATAAGTTAACTAGGCAAAAATTGTCTTTTCAAAGAGATTATTGATCCAGCACTGAGTACGTATTTGTATACAACTCTTCAAAGGAACAGTATTAAACTGATGTGTTGAGAGCTTTTGTCACTGAAAAGGGAAGGGACAAGAAGCACAATAAACAAAACCACTTTCCATTTCTCATTATTACTGCGAGTAGAAAAGGACTTCCAAAAGTAATCCTATCCTCCCACAAGGGAGCAGAAACAAAAGCACAAGCCAGTGAAACACTTGGCATGTAAAAAGGAAATATCAAATGCAGAAGGTTATTAAAAGGGACATAACTGTATGAGCTAACTTTCTTTTAATTCTTTATCTACGCAATGGTACATTCCCATTGTGAAGCTGAGCATCGCTGCAATAAAGATCTCTGTCCCTAGGTACAAACTGCTTGTGGCTGTGCCACGGTTGGTAAAGGGGTTTAATCTACATCATCTTACAATGACAAAAGTTAAAGGGCCTGTAGCTCAAGATAAAGACCTTCTCCTACCCAGAACTCTTCATTTCAGACATTACATATGCTTCCATAGAGCATCAATAAAATCAATACTTACTGTAATAACTGGTCCAAGAAATCGACACATGGAAAGGAAAAGATACAGTACTTTAGTGCAAAAAGAATGTACGGCAACCACTGCCCTCCTCCCACTACCAGCAAACCAGCGACAACTTCAGCTTCCCAGGGGGCTGCTGAGACCACCCTACAAGTCAACAAAGCCCAGCTAACTTCACTCCCTTCTCTCCTGGAACTCCTCAGACTTGGAGAAACCCAGAGGAGCAGCAATTAATTATGCACTGCCCCTTCTGCTCCGTGGCCTCCAGCCAGCTGGATGGGAAGATGGAATAAGTATGTTCAGCTGATGGGATATTACCAATCCTTTCTCAGCTTGCAGATAAGAAACCTCTCCACAGTTCTGAGGCAAACACACGCTGGGTTTCAGGCCAGTTTCATTGCTGCCCGCAGTAACCAGAGCCTCTGCATCTCTACTGCTCCTGGTAACCGAACTCCCTGGATAGTAAGGCTCAATTATTCAACACAGAAAAGCAATTTAAGATCTTGTAACAGTCAGCATCTGTTCTACCTGAGCCACAAGAGCACGTTAGCAATTCTACTCAAGAATAAGGGTGTCTGAAGCTTTGCTGGTTTGTTCTGAAGTTTCACAAGGGCTTTACTAAGAAGGAATTCTGGTTTAAGGGCACTTTTACAACTTGTGAGTTTCCAACTCACATCATGTAGACAGAACCACCCCATATCACCTACCATGCACATCCAGCCACCTTAATTCCCTGCTGCTGGGCCTTGAAGTGACCTAAACCTTTAACAATTTGAAATGTGCTTTTTACAGCAATGTAAATGCAGAAGGCTTCATTATTTAGCCTGACATGTTGGGGTGGAGGGAGAGAACAAGCAGAGCTAAGGCTAATCGTTAAAAGGCTGTATTTCATCTCAAAGAACACTTCATTATTTCTCTAAGAGGCTTTTTTCCTGCTAGTCCTAACAAAACCCAGTAGTAACTACAAGCCAGAGTCTTCCCACCTTCCCATGTCTCTGTGCCATGAATATGCAGCTGCCTGAGAACAGGTTCTTTCACCTTCCTAATCTCTGTGGGGAAGACACTTCATTTGCATAGAAATGTCTGTTAAAACTCAGATGCTCAGCTTTTTACAAACCAGGGCCTGCACTGAGGCACTGCAGCAGCAACTCCTACACTTTTCAGCTGCAGTTCTAACTCCTCAATTGCTTGACGTTTGGCCACGGGCCATGCTGACACTCAGCAGAGCAGAGCACACTTTCGATTACTTTTCTACCAACATTTAAGAAACATTAATATTTAAGTCAGGCTGCAGAAAGAGAACCAAGAACACTCCTTGGCACCAGCCCACAGTTCTATTAGGCAACCCTCACTTCATTTCTACTGGAGAAGTTGTAAATGCATATGACAACAGTTTCATTTACAGTTCATGCTCTCAAAGGAGCTAAGCAAGGATTCCATTCACAGCACAGAAAGAACCCATACTACAGCACATGTGTGCAGAACTTCAGGGAGGTATAAGCTAGGCATTTAAATTCCCTCAACCTGTAGTACTTATCATAGAATCACAGAATGGTTTGGGTTGGAAAGGACCTTAAGATCATCCAGTTCCAACCCCCCTGCCATGGATCACACTAGATCATATCACCCAAGACTCCATCCAAGCTGGCCTTGAACACTGCCAGGAATGGAGCGTCATCCTTCTTTGATAATGGTATATAGTATGCATATTAAAGTAATAACTGAGCTTTTCAGAGGAGGTATAAGGAAATGTAAGAAGGATGATCTCATCTAATTAAAAAATATATACCGTGAGGCACAATTAACTAGAAGTATGTCTTTATTCAAATTTAAAAGGCTCTGTGTAGTAGCTGACGTGCTCCAGAGAGCAGCACGTTAATACACCTTGGTCCAGGAGGGCACAAGCACAAGTACCACTAACTCCTACACAGCCAAATCAGGTTAGTTACTGCTGCATCCCTGGCTTTTAGATTTCGAACTCTGGCATGGCTCTCAGCCCTCTCACTACTTGGTGTAAGCCAGCCTGGCATGACCAAAGATTCACATGAGGCCATCCAAGGCTTCTCACATAGGACCCAAATACCCAAAGTAAAATGATAATGCACAAGCAGCCTACACCACACACGGGTTCCTCCCTCCTGTCCAGTGCTTACAAGAGAAGGTAGCAGCAACTTTTTGGAGCTTTTCTTGATTCATGTCAGGCTGGCAGATTCTCTAAACAGATTTGTCAGCCTCCGCAGAAAAACTGCCTTCTGCTCCAGCCCCCACAAACCAGCACTTTATCTCATCTCAGAGCGGTGTTTATTACAGTTGAGGATTTCTTTTGTTGGGTGTTGTTATCATTTCTAGCATACCAAAACCTGAAATGTCTTTGACTGTGTTGGAAAGTCTCGTACTTGATTTTGGTATCACTTTTAAGTAGAGTTTTAGCAGTGTTTAACTGAAGGATACGCAGCTAAGAGTGACAACACAAGCTAACCCCATACCTTTGTTTCAGAGAAGAAAAAGAAGAGGAGGAGATGGGTAAAGCATTACTTCTAACAAAGCCTACTGCAATCATCTTAAATCTGTTTCCTCAATTTAAAGCATTAACTGAAGAACTATTTGTGTTTAAAGCAGGTCACTGTACTTAACATGGGAATAAAACAGACATCTACTGGCTAATTTAAGCGATATGCAGCAACAAAGCTGCATAGAAATGGGAAAGCCCATGGCAGGGGTCTGGAATTAGATGATCTTAAGATCCTTTCCAACCCCATCCATTCTATGGTTCTATGAATTAATGTTGTTTCAGCATCTCACATTATGTGACACATTAAAAACTTACTCTGCAGTTGATGATGAATTTTGTATTTGAAATATCCATTCCACTAC
This sequence comes from Psittacus erithacus, assembly GCA_009867235.2. Taxonomy (NCBI): domain Eukaryota; kingdom Metazoa; phylum Chordata; class Aves; order Psittaciformes; family Psittacidae; genus Psittacus; species Psittacus erithacus. The sequence continues at coordinate 59,738 of WYDI02040920.1, forward strand.
ACTGCTGCTGAAGTAACATTATCCTCCCCCACTGCAAAGCTTTCTCCTTCTTTTAAAATACTTAATTTGAAATTCTCTGAAGTAAATGGCTGAAAAAATACATTTTTTCTATCTCGAGTTTCAAGGCCAGTTGGGATTTTTAAGTTTACTGTTCCCATAGTAACTGTGCCACTACCAAACAGCAGAAAATGTATCCTTCAGATACACAAACAGCATAAACCACAGCCAGAAACACTAAGTGAGTTTGGAGGCAAAGACAAATTTGCAGCTCCTACAGCAACAAAGATCAAAAAAACAATAGCGGTTAAACATTGTTTTTAAAGAGTAAGGTTTGGGGTGGAAAGGACCTTAAGATCATCTAGTTCCAACCCCCTCCATCATGGATGGTAACTTCTGTGAGGGTTCAGTGTAACACATCTGTGCCTTCAGTAGGACTAACATTTGGTTCTTGGTCTGCTCTTTTCCATTGTCATTCAGCAGCAGCACATGAGACAAGGGCATTTCTTTTACGTCCACAGCACTGTATTTTGCTTCTGCTGACCACAGAAAGGGCTTAGAAAACAGAAATCCAAGATTTAAGAGCTGAAACAGCTTCCCTACTGGCTGTCTCCTTCCTTACCCCCTCCAACCCTCTCCTCCACCCCCAAAACCCCAACAAGCCAGCAATGCACGGTCCTTCCCCATGCACTCACCAGTTCTGCAGTAGGGGTAAGCATTCCATGCTTTTTCATGTATGTTTAGAGCTCCTTCAGGGGCCAGCATTCTCACAAATGTTGGCACTTTGCTGCAGAATTTGAGAACAGGAAGAAAGGCATTGATAAGAACTACAGGTAATAAGTGTACTAGTGATGCTCACTTCCAGCTGTACCAGGGCCAGCTGCTGTCATACTCCTATCTTACCTTCATGTCTTTTAGCTTTCACATAATCTGTGATTTACAGTCACTGCAACCCTATTATATTTTCCTTCCTTGAGGCTCCTGCCTCAAGAGTCTTTCCCGATTCCAGGAATAAAGTGTTTTCATACCTCTGTAAGTGGTAGATCTTGTGTGTGTACTGCCCACGCTCTCCATCTCTCTCATAGGGTTCATTCACCAGGACCTCCACTCCTTCACCTCCACCAGTTTCATTTTTGCTGGCTTCTGCCACAGAATACAGCTGTCCCACTTGATACTAAAGAAGTGAGAGACACATTATTGCGATAGCTATAACGTACCAGAAGTAATAACTTTACCAGAAGCAGCCAAGGATAAATTTATTATCTGGGGAGAAGGCAGAGAAAGGGACATCCACTTGTGTGTCCAGATAAGCAGCTTTCATTTTGATACAGTGGTAGTTCGGAGGAAAGCACTGCCAATAGCAGAGTTACCTTTAACCCTTCAATCCCAAGCTCCAAACCAACACAACTTCAAGAGAAAGTAAAACAGATTAAAGGTGTGTCTGGACAACATTCAAACACAGATGATCTCAGGCATACTGTAGAAAAATCCATTGTTTTCCATTCTTTTTGGTACACAGGAGCATCAATTGTTCAGCTCAAATGGAGAATAACATACTGCCAGTCCTAAGTTAAAAAGCATACAGTCCTTTACCCAGGAGAGCCCCAAGAACTTCACATGAAGTTCTTTCGACAATATGGTAGGGGGAAATGAAGTGCAGGACTGCAGGAGGGAGGCAGAACATAAAGGGTACTTGCACCACCTTTTAAATGCTTTGAGAAACATACTTGTTAGATGTGCACAGCTTAGGAGCACAGCAGAGTCAAAGATAAGTGCAGTTGAAAACAGCAAAGCAAGAAGCTTGAAGTAAGGAGGGTATTTGCACCCAGGAGTTTTCCAATTAAATGCTGCTACATTTTAAGGCTAAATAGACTGAAATTACCCTTCTCAGCCTTTACTACAAGGCCTACTACCACACCAGCATGCTTAAACATCTCTTGCCAAACCTGACACTATGATTAGATCAGGTCACTTCTCCCCAGTGAACACCCATTTCTCATCTGAACCTATGTCAAACTCTGTTCTGTCCCATCCCCTACAACCAAGCCTTTTCTTCCTTCCCAACTGCCTTTACTCAATCCTAAATGCTGTTTTACCTCCACATAAGTAAACCCATTCTGAAAGCTTTATCTAATGAAATAACTTTACAAATAAATGCCCCAGATGAGCAGCTGATCCATGCTGGCACTGCTCCCCCTATTATTTTGGGGTTGGGGTTTTTCTGTATCAGATTTCTTCTTAAACCATGAGCATTAAACCACTAACAGGGAGAGCATGCATTTTCAACATTCCATAAAATTCTTACCAAAAGATCATTTTTCGCTCACTGGGCAGCAACATTTCACTCAAACTACTTGATACCACACAAACTCTTTCATTAGAAGCATGCCCAAATGTTTCACAGGGAAGAAAAGAGGAAAAATCACGAACATGAGCAAAAGAGAACATTCTTTTCTGCAGAAGACATAAAGACAAAAACACTCTTGCCTCCGGCAGCAGAAAAAAGGGATACAAAGCTCAAAAGAAACATGATCAAACAAAGAAAATTCACGCAGGTGTCTTTGAGGTGAAGTTAGATGAGCAGACAAGGTTTGAGGATGAAGACGTTAAAGCACTAAGTCAAGAGGAAGTGTTCCAACTTAACAGAGTTAAATCTTCCGAACTGAAAGTGAGCAAGACAGCAACCGTTGCCAAAGGCAGTACAGAGAGGCAGTCTGGAAGGGTAATGTACAAAGTGTTAGGCACCAGAAGTGCAATGATATAAAACCCCCTCCAAACCCTTCAAAACCCTCCAAAACATAACTACAAAGCAATGGAACACTGCTTAGGCCTTCTTCCTTTTCCCCAGCATAGGATCAGGAATAGCACCTAGCACTCCATACACTGAAATCCAGGCTGGAAAAGTGTTAGCTCAGAGCTAACAGCCCAGAAATACATCACTGGCTGGTTCATCTGCAGCAAGGAAGGAAGATTTCTACAGTGGTTAAGTGTTGCTGACAGAGCACCCAAAATAACAACAGCACCCAAGCTCTGAGGTTTTGTACCACCTGGTGCTCACCAAACCCAAGGAAACATTTATTCCTAGTGGAAGAGTAATAGATGGTAAGCTAAAGTACTAAGTCTTGAGGACAGGACATCCAGGGGCAGGGTAAAAAGCATTCCAGGCCACTTTTGAGCTAGGAGCCACAGCTCTGCCGGACCTACCCAGACGGTACTGGGCCAGGTTATACAGGCCCTCCTCACTTGGCTAGATGGTTCCTGCACTGTCTCCAGCAGATTAGGTTTCAGTCTGGAGTCTGCAATACAACTCTTTGCCTTTTGACATTTCATACATAACACTGTAGATGACCCATATGAAGCAGAACACTCACCTTCCTCCAAATGAGCAAAACATGAGAGCTGGGAAATCTTGGGAGCAAGTTGATTTAGTGGAGTAAGAGCCACACGTACACTCAGAGAAGAGAACTTATCAGGAGTTTGGCAGCTACAATATTAAAGGGGAGGACTGAAGTCTCAGGACAGGTCTCAAGGGCACAAACTAATTTTTCTTAGTAACAGCCATTTGTTCCTTCTGCCTTTTAAATACATGGGTCAAAGTTCAGACACTAAGAGGATAAGCCCTTTGGTTTAGCATCTTCACTATTTAATCTTCTCTGTTATTTCTGATCCTTTAATCACATTGACAAAAGGAGGAAAAGGCACAAATAAAACTATCCCAATGAACAAATCCTACAGCATCTGCCTGCAAAAGTTAACAGAAAAACACATTCTGTGAAGCCCAAAGTGTCACAGACCTACTCTTGCAGACCTGAGACCTCCAAAAATCCTTCTTCTCTTCTACAAGAAGTTATCCAGATCAAGAGGATCAGTCTCATAACACCTTATACAGCTGACAGCACATCTTCATTACATCAAATTTCTTTCAAAAGGCCTAATCTCTATGTAACCATCTTCAAAACCAGTCATTTCCCTGAAAGCAGCTTTGAACACAATTAATAAATAAGAGCCCTTTGTGTTTGGCAAGCTCCTTCCCATGTGAAAGGAACAAAGAGGCAGCACAGAATGTGTACACACAGCTCTAATCCATACCAGCATTTCCAAGTGGCAGCTGGCAAGACACCCACACAGCCACTCAAGACCATGCTCTCCAAGCTGGCACCGTGCAACGTGATGTTGGTCAGGGTACAAAAGTAAAGGTTGGCCCCTAAGATACAACAAGGTGTTTTTCTTCTTTCTCCTTGCAGTATGACAACGTATAAACCAACAGAGGAGTGCAGCTTGCAGCCTGCACTTAAGCAGGAGCATGTTTTGGCAGAGTTTCCCAGCAGAAGACAGTCTGCTACAGTCTAACTCCTACATCCTAGCCTTCAAGTTTTAGTCATCACCAGGGCTTCTCTTCCACTGTTTTGTTCCCATTTTAGCACTTACTTGGCTAACTGTTCAGCACTGATCTCTTCATTAAGTCCAAAGCCTTCCTGATCACTAGTTTTCTCTTGAATTCCTTACTACTGGTTAAGCTCCATTTGCTAGAGGTGAAGGGACTGAACACACAATCCCTGGCATATCAACAGAACACCACAGCAGACTCCCTCAGCCCTATTACAATGCCTCAAAGTCATAATTAATTTCATTCCCTGTATTACACATTGGGATCAGACTTTTGGCAGCAATTTGCATGCAGAAGGTGTGAGCTCTTCAGTATTGCAAGCAAAAATTGCCCATATTAAAGGGAAACCATAAGCCTGCTTGCTAGCCAGAGATACTTAAAGAGCAGCTACATGGTCAAGAGCCACAGGGAGTCCCCAGAGCCCTATTTAAGAGGAAATCCTTGAAAGCAATGAAGCTTTAACAGCTGTTTTGTGGTACAAGACAGCAATGCAGCCACCAAGTGATGCACAGATGCGTCAGCATCTTTCCACACAGGAAGGAGGATGAAGCAATCCACAAACCCAAAGCAGGAATCATCCCTTGAGTCAATATGGAAATAACCTTTCTGCTTAAGCATACCTTTAAGACTACCACATCACATAAGTACTTATGCAAAGCTAAGTGAACTTTAGAGCTCTTCCCACTTCAGAAACTGGTTCCTGAAATTCTGGTGTATCACAAGAGAAGCACCAAACCTTGAAGAGGGGCATCGCTCAGGGAACATAGGGACAATATGTACGTATGGAGATAAAGTCTCATCAAGTTGGCACATATTAAAGTGTTCTCTATAGTATTTTTGTTCCTTCTTTCCTAATGATGTTTACTTGCTCATCACTTCAGACTCTTCAGGTTACTCAACTCTCTGGAACAACTCCGATCCAGAGGAGAGGAATACACCTCCTAAAGAGATGACCCCAGGGCATCCATAGACAAAGAGGTTGCTATACAGACAGATTTACATACTGTCCAATCCCTCAGTTCTCCACACAGGCAGCCTACACACAAGGCTCAAACGTGCCTGGCACTAAACAGCCAGCCAGGGAGGGAAAAGAGCATAGCAATGGACTCGCTTTAACTGGATGAAGGTTAATCCTAGTATCGGAGAACTTGGAAAAACCCTGTGCTGGGCTCCATCCAGTCTAACTCCCTCAAAGATACAATCCGTATACCGATGCTATGACTTTGTCTTTACATGGCTTGATACCTAGGAGGCATATCAGTATGAGGCAGGGCTCCTGTTATTCAGGCTAAGGTCTTGTTTATTGAGCTCTGGAGCACCTTATCATTTACCATATTATTAACATTTACCATAGCTTTTTCTAACTTGCAAGTCTGCATCCTTTGCTTGCTTGATAAAGCTTATCATGTTAGTCCTTTCTTTGTCAAGGACTTCACCACACAAGCAGCACTCAAGCACAGTAAAAGAGCCAAACATACCTTCTGTTAATACCACTTGAAACTGATGCAGAAAGCATGTAAGCTGCAGGTAAGGAGTAAGCAACAGACTTGTAGCATTAACAGCCTCATTTCTGCACAAGCACAGAACACGGACCTAAACCCATTCTCTGATCAGAGGTCTAGGCTTTCTGTCAGCATGAGATGCCTGTCACAGCAGACTGATTCACAGGAACAAGGAATTCAGCTTTACCATAGTTTTTCTATCACTAGCCAGCCTCATGGTTGCAGAAATACACTGTATTCTGTCAAAAGAGCAGCGAGTTATGAAAGGGACATGCTTAAAACAGTGCTGCCACAATCCAGCTCACCACTGTTTGTGCCACAGTAGCTGCTACAGTCAGGGGAAAGAAAAATGAACAAGAGTGCTGTTATCATAGCTCTCCCTGCGAGTCAGAACAAGCCCTTGATCAGAGCTCACAGACCTCAGGCTTACAGCCAAGGATCACAAGAAGAAAAACAACGCATCTGGAAGAAGGAATCTCCTACAAAAGTGCTATGGACTCTGCAACTCAGTAATTTCAATTTCTCATCTCCCGTGCTAGTGTGAACACTCAGAAATGGAAAACATTTACATGGTCAAATTCTCTGCAAGAGTGGTGTTCAGTGCAGAAAGAAGGAAAGGCAAGCTGCAGCTCTCAGAGGGAACAGCAGGGAATCAGCCACAGACACTGCACAGCCATGCACCATGTCCATTATAAACTATATTTATTGTCTCAATTACAGCATTACCTAGACAAAAAGACAGTTTTCTTTCTGTAAGAGCTATAAAGGTCTTAAATAGCCCTAGGAAAAATATACACAATCTTCCTTTAGCTAAACCAGCCTCACAAATCAGAAGAAGTTGCTGGTCTTTGTGTAAAAGTTTAAAACAAAAGACTTCCAGCAAAACACGGTTTAAAGGGTAACGTAAATTTGTACTAAAGCTTCCTCTTTGTGTTACAAAAATAAAAGAACAATAGTATTAATCAAAAGGAACCTGCACTTTATAACAGTCAAGATACGTAATCAACACATCTGAAAGTATTTCATAGGAGAGAGAACCAGTACCCTCAGGCTTAAAGAAATTCAATTCTTTGGTCAAAATGATGGCGAGTGAATAACAACACACAAGGGTCCTGAAGACAGTTATATCCTTCTCATGCATCTTCCAGTTTTTGTTCATACAAACTGCTTTGATCACAAGTTTATTTACAGTCCTAAAAGAAGGAAGCAAGAAGAAAAGGACTTACCTCCTCCACAGACACAGGCAGGATAACACGGCTGAAAAAGGAACACAGAAACAGCAAGTTAACAAATATCCCTGCAGCTGCAACATTTACAGGACACATTCCTCACAGCAAAGGCTACACAGCTGGGTCCCTGCAATATTCCAGCATCCACCCAGTGCTGGTGTCCCTAGAGCCTACTCTTTAGCCCTAAGATTATACAATAGTCTTAAAGAGAATCAATACATGATAGAGTATAATTGCAGTCCTATATTAAACCTGTGCAGTGGTCACAGACCCTTGCTGGTAATAGCAGCCGAGGAGTCTACACAGCATCAAAACAGTTTTGCGTGCCTTCTTACAACATCCTTTCAAGTTACATCTTATTTATCAAGCTGTTGTAGAGCATTGCTATGTGCTTCAGCAGTTTTGCAGAGATCTGTGACAGTCACAAGCCATTTGTTTCCATGTCCTACCCAGTAGGAAACAGCACTAAACAGAGAACCCTATGGAAGGCCTTCTTAGAGCTGACTGCAAAGGAAGGTGTTGCCTCCCTATAGATGAGTCACACTTACTCACATTGTGGTTTCCTGAATGCCCCTTGGAATCAACTGACTGGAGCACATAGCAAAGATCGCCTGAAGCCACACTGAGATTTTTGGAAAAAACCAAGAATAAAACTCAATTTAAAGCTGCTAAAAATACAAGTTAAGGCCTTTAAAAATATTATTTATATATAGTGTGTATATGATCTCCAAAACTGGATTTGCATTTGACCTCTGCTCTCAGTAACAATGATGTTGAAACAAAGAACCAAAGTGTGACACAGATATGACACGGGTATGGCTACCAGGGGTGGAAGAATTCCAAGTTCTTTGGAAATTAGTCTCAGAGATATCAGGATATAATGGGATCAGGGAAAAGTCCTCTGCATTAATAAACTGATTTTTAAAAAGCAATACTGGTGAGCATAGGTATTTTTTCCCTTCACTAGAGGAATGTTACCAAGATAACGTGAGAGCAAACTGCAATAGGGGCAATAATCTGCAGATTGTGTAAGATTCCTTGTGACACTGAGAACTGCAGATGACGTTTGGTGGCAATAAAAGCAGAATTATGCATTATAGACACTGGATTTCCCCAAACACATGGGGTTAATAAGCCCCAGATTAGCTGTCACCAACAAATATCTTGGGGTCCTGATGGAAGAGCATCTGGAAACATCAGTTCATTGGTAGTTCAAAAGCAAACACGACATCAGAAATGGGAACACCAATCGCATACACACCCAAAAAAAAGGACAGTTAAGTCTCTATATAATCTCTCATGCATCAACATCTTGAATACTGCATACAGTTCTGGTCACCTCACCTTGAATATGATACAGGATACAGAACATATGAAGGAAGGCAAAAAAGATGATTTGAGATATGAAGAAGCTTCTGAATGAGAGGAAAGCAGTTAGACTAGGGCCTGTCAGCTAAGAAGAAAAACACCTAAAGGGTTAAGAGATGGTAGAGCATGAAAGAGTCATGAATGGTGGGAAAACAGTGAATGGAGAAGGAAGAATGACTTTGTCTTACAGCAGAAGGGAAGAATAAAAACCATTAGGCAACAAATTTAAGACCAGTGAAGTGTATTTCTTCCCATTATGAATACCTAAGTTGCAGGATTCCTTGCCAACACAAGAAGTATAAGCAATTTTAAAATGGGATTTGATCAATTCATGGAAGTCCTTATGTCACTTACTGGTAGGATATATTGAACAATCCTACTCACTATTTATATATTGTTTCCTAAAAATACCTGCTAGAAGGCAAGATGGAAGAGGGCCTTTAATCCACTTCAGGATGGTATTCCTTACATTAGGAACAAAGAAAAGAAAATGGATTTCTACAGGTAGACCATGCCATCAAGCATGACATTAGGTTAGTTAACTGGTGTAAAATGATTGATGTAAGGTAATAAAATTACATTTCTGGAAGACAGTAGATCTGAATATTATCTTAGAGGCCAATGTTCATGGACAGAGAAACAGAAACACAGGGAAGATAAATAGTTTACAATTCACTTAGCCTAGCAATCCAAGACTGCAGGGGATGACTAACACTTACAAGTAGCCAAACAATAAAGGAAGAGGAGGGAAGACTACTCAAGAGGATGGATTCAGAAGAAAGGCTTCACAATGGGAACAGACTCCTAACTTGGGGACAGAACTTGATCAACATATCAGAAATTATATGATGTGGTTGACCTGAAGCTGGTGAAGAACATTTAACATCCCTCCTAGATTAAAATCTGCCTCAAATGACAGCAAAGGAAGTACAGCTGCAGAGGAGGTCAGCGTCATTATTGTCACTTCACAGGAAAGGGAAATGAGTCTTTACACTCTGATTCTCCTCAAGGTCTTCTGATGTAACTGAAATCACAATAAGGAGAACAAGAAGCATCTACAAACCCTGAAACAACAACAAAACCCAAACCCAAACCCAATCAATGAACAAAACCCATGAAGCTTATCTATAGCATGGACAGGTAGAAATGAAAGATGTCTGATAAGACATCAGATGAAAACGTTAAAAGCTATCTCTGCATAACCATCAGTACAAGAAAAGATGATGCAGATTGACTGACAATAAAAGACATGACATCAGGTCTTTGTTATATTGCTCTATTTCTGTAACATCTCCTACAATACCTATGGAGCACATCATAAAACCCATTTGATTTCGTAGGGAGGATGTGACAAGGGGTCTCAGAGATGGAAGAATGATCTGCTCAGATGACATGCAGCTACAGCTCACATATTTTTACCACCTACACTAAGGTACCTCTATGCACTGTTGGGGCAACCTGCACTAATCCAACAATAGCAGCAAAGTCCTTCAACTAGACAGGTCACACCAAAACCAGTGGGTTTTATATGCTTTTAACAACTGCTTCCTGGAACACGAGATTTAGTAAAAAACCATCTCAAATAGCATGTAAAATGGGCAACTTCCACATACAACATCAAGGAAGATTTATATCAGAACCAGTACAATGGCATAACTCCATGTGCGACTGTTACAACCAGTTGGAAATGCCAAGAAGTCAAAAATAAATGCTCATTTTGGAAGTACAGTAGCAACCTTGAGTGTCCTTAAAGTCACATATATCTTAATAAAGACACAAAGAAGGGAAGAAAACAAACAGGCCAATATAATTAAGGAGAAGACTTTAAAGGTTGGGTGACCCTTTCAAAAACAGAAACAGAAGCCTGTAAAAACGAAGCAAAATTTAGGAATTCTGGTCTTTTAACCTTTAATCTGATTATTTACACTTCACATTTTGGCTCTGAAAAGAGGCAGTGTGAAAGACAGGTAGGTATATTGATTTGCTGAGGTAAATAAGATCATCAAAATGACTTGTGGAAGTGATGCTCATCCAAATGAGCTTTTGATACTCTCAGAAATCTGAAGATTCAAAGTATGTTTGTTCCTATCTTCATGAGATGCCCTGTAGGGAGCTTATCTCAGTGCCCTCCAGTACTGTCGTGGTTTAAGGCCTGCCACACAGCCCACTCACTGCCCCCCCACCTCTTCCCCATCCCTCCGGATGTAGCACCAGCTACTAAGAAGAAGAAAAATGACTGCTACTGCTGAACCCAGGACAAGTACAGGGCAAGAGACTGGAAGCAGAAGCATGGAAAAGATATATGAATGCAAACAGAAATAAACCAGAGGGGTGTTATAAGAGGAAAACTTACATTAACCAACCAAATTCATAGGAAAACCTCAACAAAACAGATGTTATACAAGCCGTTAAACATCTTTTAATGCATCTGAAACTAAGCACTTAGGCCTGGGGTCTGTCTGCTATCCAGTTTAACACTGCAGAAGGTAACTGTGTCTCTATGTTACAAAGATCAGCTCTGCTGCTGCTCTTGAAGCCTACACCCCTATTGTTGGCTAAAAATAGAAAGGGTTTAAGGATTGGTGGGAAAAGAAGAAGTTAATCAAGTTTGAAGACAACTACAAGGATCAGTACAACCCTCAATGTAGTTCTAACATTTAAACCCACACCACAGTCCATGATCTGGCAAAGAAATCGCTATAAAGAGGACACCAAGAAGACCTGAAAACCCATTTAACCATCAGGATCACAGCTATCTTCTACGAGGGAAAAACAGAAGAATGCACTTAAATTAACCTTAAGAATTCAGGACAGAAATATGTGCAGGGCTATGCAGAGCTGAAGACCTGGAGCCAAAGTGCACAGGTCAAAATGAGTACACCTCGTTAGCAAGGATGAACCAAAGACCACACAGAGCAATGCGACCAGCAGTTACACTCCCCCACAACAGATCCTCCAGCCTGCTTTCCAGCCCATCGCGGGGCAGAACAATCGCAGCAGCCTCAGGGACAGCAAAGAATTCCAAGGTGGGGTTTCCACATCAAAAAAGCCACGTTGGAGCTATCTTGTTTCTGGCATATTCACTCTTATTGGAGGCTCTAGTTAGAATTACACAGCTAAAGGACACGACGGGGGGGTCAAAACCCGCCTGGCCACTTCCCCTATAACAAGGAGAAGGGGGCAAGATGCCGCTGCCTCGCACAGCACCCACCGTGCACCGATCACACCCGGGATACAAACCCAGCAAGGCCCTTGGCACCATCAGCCCCCCCCCACCGCGGAGGACGAAGGGCCGGGAGGCCACTGAGGGCACGACCCGACCGCTACCGCGCACCGGAGCGCCGCCGCAGCGATGCGCAGAGGCAGGACGGGGCGGAGGGGAGCCGGAGGCCGGTGCCCGCCAAGCGGAGGTGCCGCTGGGCCCCTTCCCCGCCGTGACCTTCACTCCCGCCCGCACCGACGCCGCGGCCCTCACGCAGCCTTCCCCCCGCTTTCCTGCCTCCCTCCCCGCGGTCCGGCGCTCGGCCGCAGAGCAGCGCCAGGCCGTGCCGGCTCCCCCCGCGGCCGGTCACCGCGGCAGGCCCGGTGAGCGGGGGCACAGACAGAGGCTGGTGAAGCGGACTGGGGTGAAGGCGGACGCTCCCCACACTCACTATTCCTTGATGAGCACCATGGCGGCGCCGCACGGGCCGGCCCCGCTGAAGGTGACAGCCGCCTGCGGGCCGCTCCGCCGGGCTGGGCTGGGCTGGGCCGGGCTGGGCTGGGCTGGGCCGGGCTGGGCCGTGAGTCCCGGCGGACACTCGGCCGCTGCGGCAGGCGGGCCCTGGGG
>WYDI02040922.1:0-21057 GCA_009867235.2 Psittacus erithacus
GTTCTGGTGTCCTCAACATAAAAAGGACATGGAACTGTTGGAACAAGTCCAGAGGAGGGCCATGAGGATCATCAGGGGACTGGAGCGCTTCCCGTATGAAGACAGGCTGAGAAAGTTGGGGCTATTCAGCCTGGAGAAGAGAAGGCTGTGTGGAGACCTCATAACAGCCTTCCAGTATCTGAATGGGGGCTATAGGGATGCTAGGGATGGACTGTTCTTTAGGGTCTGTAGTGACAGGACAAGTGGTAAGAGGTTCAAGCTTAAACTGGGGATGTTTAGATTGGATATAAGGAGGAAGTTTTTTACTGTCAGGGTGGTGAGGCACTGGAATGGGTTGCCCAAGCAAGTTGTGAATGCTCCACCCCTGGCAGTGTTCAAGGCCAGGTTGGACAGAGCCTTGGGTACATGGTTTAGAGGGAGGTGTCCCTGCCCATGGCAGGGGAGTTGGAAGTACATGATTTTAATGTCCTTTCCAACCCTAACTATTCCATGATTCTATGTTTCTAGGATTCTATGATTCTAAGCACTTTCATTGAAGTCAATTAAAGCTGAATATCCTTGTTCTCAGGACCTCAAAGACAGCTTGCTCTTTGTTAGAGGGGGTCAGTAACCCTTGATAATTCAGTTGTCTTGGAGGGTATCAGTAATGAAAATCTTGCCATGGGCTGATATTTTATTGTTTTATTCACAGCATCTGGAATTAGTAACATAGGGCAAAAATGTTTTTAATTTTAAATTGATACTTTAGTTAAGCTCGGAGGGAAAGGTCAAATGATCATACAGCACAAATTTGACCAGCCTTTTGACTGTCTGCTTTCTTGTGAGCAAATAGTGGAAACAAACTTTTTTTCATACCAAAGGCACTTAGAAGTGGCTGCCCTTGGGAATACAGTTATACTTTAAACAGCTTTGCTGGTGGATGTAGCTTTCTGAAATGCAGCCACTGATAAAAATGGAGAACACCAAACATCTGCATTTCATTATGATTAGTGCAACAAAAAAAAAAAAAAAGTACTTTTATTTAATGTCTCAAAGCATCCTACCACTGTGAATAAAGGAGGCCAGAAAGATCACTAAGGTTCTGCACAATGTCCTTTAAACATGAAATTGAAACAAGGACTGAAAGACAAAGCTGGCATTCTACATAAGCACAGTAAGGCATACAAAGAATTCTCTAGCCACATAGCTGAAAATAATATTTATATCATATATAGTCATCCAAATATACTAAAATAGCAATTTAACTGTGAATCTTTGGTCTGAAGAGTTCCTTCCTTTCCATTTTCTCACTGGTTACAAGGCTGTTTGGAATACTGAGTTTCCTTCATGAGTCGCTGCCCCATGTGCAGCTCACACACAAGGCTCAACATTAATTTGAAACATTTATATTTAAATGACTCATTCTGATTAGTAAAATTAAGATTGTACATCAGAATAACTCATGTCTCTTTAAGATGACATGCTTGTGTACAGCAATAGAAGTCCACAGAAAGAGCTTTTCCATTAATTCATTCTCCTGTAATTTCCATTAATTCATAACTTTTTAATGTTTTTTACATAGTCAGGAAAGCAAGAAGGAGGCGAGACGGAGTGGGAAGAAGCATGAATGTAATACAGACCAAGAAAGCGAGTATTTTGGAAAACATATATCTCTCTTCATTGAACAGTGCCATTTTTAATGTCTCCCTCTCAACTTCTGGAATTTTTCAACTGAAAAAAAATTACAGTTTTTTGATCATTACAGAAACACTTTTATTTGTAGCCTCTTTTAAGCTGCCTTGCCTTTTCCATTTCATCTTCTCCATCTTCAGTAGTTTCATGCATCACACTGGCTCTCCTACCAGCCAAGAAATTAACATAGCTTTATCCCAGATTGAAATTCCTGTCACCAAGAAGAGTGGCTGCTGGGCAGGTCAAAGCTGCCCCTCTCCCATGAGGCAGTCAGCTCTTGGATACTGACAAGTTCTCATTTTCTAAAAAATGAATGTGTGTTTCTTGACTGAAGCATCATCTCTGCATTGGCTTCAAATACATTAGCATTTTCTTGTTAAAAAGCAATCACAATTTCTCTTCAACAGAATTGTGCAAAAAGCAGGACCCTTCAAACTCTACAGAGAAAATACAGATTCCTGAAGAATCTGGACTGATTCCTAAGATTACGCTAATACTTTTTTCCCAAAAGACATCTGCTTCTATTTGCACTTTTCTTCAGATGCTTAAGATAAAATTAGAATAGAGAGATTTTGGTGTTAAAACTGTAAGTGTAGATGTGTTGAAAACGCTGCAGCCCCTTTAATGGTCATACTTCAGAGAGATGCTGGGAGCGACTTGCAGAGATCATGTTCCCACTGTGAGCATAATTTTGAGGTTTTGAACTTCCAATATATCAGAAGACAGTGCCAGCCACTAAAATATGCTGCTAAGTTTCTTAGCAGAGCTTCTAAAATTGTCACAGTAATTATTTTCAAGGTATTTTCCAAATGTACAGCTTTGGAAATCTGTTTCTGTGAACCCTTTTCTGCAAAGGTCTTGCATAAATTCCAGGTACAAACAGTAAAAACTATTAAATGCCTAAAAGTGTGCTGAAGTAAGCACTTTACTAATTTTCCCGTTTACAAAAAGCAGCAAAGCATATCACAAATTATTGCACCATATTGCCCACCCTTCCAGAACAACTGTTGCTCATACCTGTTACTTCAAGAAGTTACATAAGATCACATTTTTTGAGGTCAGCTGCCTCAGTTTTCCATGTTAATTGAATATACCAGTTCAAAGCTGCTGTAGATAGAAGGTATTCTCCTAAGCCATCATCTGTTCTCTCAGAATCTGATCTTCTTAAATAGAACAGGTAAAAAAACAAACTCAGCGACTAGTCTCGAACAATGTGCATTGTAACTCATGGACCTTTATTGCTTGGCCTGGGGATTTGCAAAGTATGAGGTTTCAGCCAGAGTCAGCTGGAACTTGGCTTTCCAGCAGGGTTGTACAGTTCAGACTCCAACAGCAACAATCCCATGCAAGGTCCCGAGAAGCATCTCCACTGAACTGCCATTGAAAATTCCTGGATTCCAGAAACCACAATTGTATTTCACTTACACCTTTTTCAAACTTTCAAAGCTTCTAAAGCTTAAAGAACAAGAACCTGAAAATTCATACACCAGGTCCACAAAGCTGCTGAAATGCCACTGAACTTGGGATCAGTAGGCTCTGGTACAATTCAGCTAAAGACAAAAGAACCTGTCGGTACTTAGGAGCAAGCATGATTACACCATGATATCCAAAACAGGACAAAAAATAAGTGAAGTTCAGATGTTTGAATAAATGGAAAGATTTTTTTCTGTCAGATTTTCATCAGAATTTGAACACGTCCCCATAAAATGCATTTTGCCAGTAAATATACTGTAATTGATAATAAAAGTAATCTGGTGAAAAATCCCTCAATTTTCATTTTTTTCAAGCTCTTTTTTCTTTTTTTTTGTTTCATCTTTCAGAAATGAAATCTCTTTAATATGAAAAACCACAAAACAGCAAGTGGCAAACCAGCACATAGTGATTGCCCTCAAAAAACTGTCCCAGTTCTGTGAAGAAACAAATTCACATTTTAACCACACACTTATCTCCCCTGAATGAAGGGAGGGAACTGTGGGGAAGAAGTCTGCCAAAGTACTTGTTATATGGAAAATATATTCTTTTTAAAGCTCTTACTCAATTTTTCTCATGTATTCCCACACAGTGCATGAACTTTGCTTTTCTGCAGGACACAGGGCTGAAGGAAGGAATGGTGAAGCTTGTCAGCCAGGAAACATGAAAGCTTATGAACATATCCCTGATTGAGACCAAAGCCTGCAGCCACTGCATCTTTTGAACAAAAGGCAAGATTCACAAGCTGTATTACAGTTTGTGGTATAGCACACACTAAATATAGTCAAGCTATGTAAAGTGGAGCAGAGAGGTTCTTTGGCACTTCTTCAAGAGCTGTGTAGAGGGAAGGCCAATTACTTTCTGTTCAGAGCAGTATGAGTCATTAATCACTGAAAGACCCACTAAACACAAACAAAATCCTTCTGAAACCGAAGAGGAGTGGGAACGTTACTGAAAGTATCAAAGTATCTGCCCTCTGTGAGACGCTCCTAAAAAAGACCAAGATACCTTCTTGAGTACTGGCTCTGGCTTTCAAGGTTGAATCTTATTTGAAGAGGTGAGTGTATAAATGCACTTGGGTGATGTGTGCGGCAAATCAACATAGGTTTGGTGTTGGTTTGCCAAAGGAATAGCATACGTGAAGGCAAAGCCTAAGGTGAATAAATGATTTCACTTGCAGCAATGCCTCAGTAGAAACAGGGATTTTTTTCAGTTTGAATACATTATCAAGGAGTCCACCTCCCCCTCTGCACTTTCACACGTCTGTCTGGCATCTTCTTGCTGCTGAGTGCCACAAGTCAATATACTGTAAGCAAGCAAAACAGATGAGCTAAGCTTTCAAACAGGGAACTGAAGTGAGGAGCAGTTTAACGAGCAGCACGATAATGATGTAGCCTTTGCTCTTAGCCAGGAGCAGTAGGGAGAATGAAAAGCTAGTACTAGTCCCAGCATCCTAACAGAACAAAGGTAAGACTCCTTCATTAGTCCATAGCTGAAAGACTGAAAGGCTTGTCTCAGATTTTAACTTTCTGTGCCAGGAAAGCTCGCCTTTAAAAGAGCTGAAGTGCCTACCAAAGGCAGCTGTTTTAGAGGCAAGCTTGTTTCCGGGGACTTCTGCCCCTGGGGCTGCCTGAGAAGGTGTGGATGAAGCTGTGGGCTATTACAGGAACAGGGTGACTAAGGTGGAGGGTTTCTATGGAGTTTGGCATGGTTTCAGACATCTTTGCTGCATAATTGGGAAAGTTATGGCTGACACTTCCCTTTCTGCCTCCACATCTGTCCTTCTCAGACTCTGAGAGGCTCTGGGTTCATATCAGCTGTGTGCAAGTAAATGCCCCTGGAGTCACTGGAAACTGCTCTTACGGCATTTGTCCCCGGGAGCATCATGAGTGGGATGTTGTTTTTACTGCTGACTGTTTCTCTATTTCTGATCTCTCCTTGTTCATGTAAAGTGTGTATATGCATTTATGATCTGCTTGTTGCAAAGATAAGGGAATGTGGGGTGCTAGCCAATCCCTTTTTCCATTACTCCTTTAGGTTTTCTGTTTCCTACTCTTCTTTTATGCTGCTTTTCTGTCTCCTATTTTTGGGGTTTTTTTCCATCCCCTTCCTTCTACGGCAATGAGCAGGGTTTGCTCCTCAGCCAAGCAGGCCCTGCATGCTTTGCCCTCACTGCTCAATCAGAAATCTGCTAAAAAAAAAGAAAATACACAGACAGCAGCTCTTTAGCCCTCTCTAAAAGCAGGTCATATTATGCCACACAGATACTACTCCTCATGTTCTAACATTAACCTAATGTGTAGCTTAACCAGAGACTGAATCAGAGTTAGTGTTTTGAGGATTACTCCTTGGCACTATAGCAATCATTTCAGATGAGCTCCAAAAAGAAGCACATCCTGCACACTCCTGGTACCAAAGGAACAACATTTCTATACTTTGTAAATGTGGGATAAAGCTTATTACTGATCTTCAATCTCTAAATACCTCTTTGCAATTGAAAAATATTACTATGCATTTGTAGTTGTAGTTTCAGATCTGCACCACAAGTGGCAGGCTGTGACACCTGCCACTGGGCTACCGCATCCTGGTGTTCTGTCACCAGATGGAGGACTTTGTGCAGCTGAGCTGCTCACCAGGCCACCAGCCAACAGATGCCCTACCCCAGCCTGTGGGAGGGCCAAATCTGCCATCCAAAAAGGAAACATTATTACACTGAAACCATATGTAGAAGGTATTAGTCTGCTGTCACCTGGGTACTTTCGAAAATCCCTTCTTTTTGAGATGTGAGTTATGCTCACCAAAGCCATCAGGAGTCTCATGACCCAAACAGATTTTACACATGATCTAGATTAATTCTTCAGCTTCTTTTGTGATTAAGATGAGCAATGTAAATTCATATGCTCCTGTCTTAGTACTATAATGCATTTGCTTTTTATTTCACATACGGACATGAATATTTTTGCACAAACTTACATTCAATTTCCATGGAATGGACAATTCCATTCAATGAAATGGACAGACTATGTCTGTCATTTCAATTTTGTTGCAAAGTTATTTGTGTAGACAAAGAGAATCAAGAGTGTTGGTGGAAATTACAGAAACAATTGGGGTTGTAAAAAAGACTTCTTTCGTAAAAAAAAAAAAAATTTACCTTCAGGGTTTTGTTTGTTTGTCTTTTGGGTTTTTTTTTTTAAGTTATTGCTTTCCAAGCTGCCTTGATGAACCTTGGGTATCTGATATTACTATGAAACAGTACCTTTCCAGGAACACATCATGTTGGGTAAAGAGCTCTCCACTGGAGAAATCAGTACCATTTGCTGCAGTACTTCCCTTTGGGATTTCTTTATTTTGCTACATTTGTTGATGTTGTTATGTTCTTTTTTTTGGTTTGTAGTAGAAACAAATTTAAGGTTGTTTTCTTAAATCAGCCTTTAAAATTTATAAGCTTGTGCTAGAAGCAGGGTTATCTTGGATTTTGGGAAATACCACAGGCTGAAAGGCAATGTTCTCAGTGGGTAAATAGCTGGATGGGTAAATGCAAATGTGCTTGGATTTGGATAAATGCTACAAAATACAGCTTAAATGTCAAACAGCTGAAGTCAGTCTGCGCAGCAAGAACATATGCCAAGAAGCTGTGTGGAACTGATGGCACTTTCTAAGCACTGAAACCTGACATGGGATGAGGCCTGACTATGCTCAGAAGTAAGGAGCTGGAATCTCACTGACAGTTTCATGGAGAGCAGCATTAGCTGCCTGTCACCACACTGCCACTGGAACCGTCCTCAGTTGCCATGGGAATAAACGGTTTAAATCTGGCCTTTGAAAGCACTCTGCTGAGGCAGCAGGGAACACAAATTTACTTTCGTGCCATTCTGGTTTAAGGAACATTATCAGTATGTGACTCAGCATAAAGGTTAACATAGCTGGAAGAAAGCCAGGAAAATAGCTTTGACTGGTTTTATTTTTCTCTTAATGCCCACAATAGCAAATGAAAGTTCAAAGAGCTATCTGTCAGAGCTTCATGTGGTGATTCCATTTGCTGTGCATTAGGTTTCTGAAGACTGCATTCTAGCTTCTGAAAACAGGATACTTTCTGGCTGATACCCTCTGGTACCCCAGCATAAGTATCACTGAATTATTTTCCTTCTTTCATTAAAAAGTGAGAATTCCATAATACCATGGGTGACTGCTTTGACTGCTTTCACATTTATTGCCTGCATAGGGATTTGAAACCTGGGCTGATTTCATACAGCGGCCAGGGTGGACTTCTGCTGAGTTCGCACCAGGTCTCAGCAGGATGCCATAAACCTGGGAATCAGAGAGGGGTGGGAAACTACAGCCACAATGTTGCTACTGTTCTCTGTAATAATTATTGGAGCAGGGCCAGCCCCTGGTTGCTTATCTGGCTAAGCCCTGAAGAGGTACTTTTGGCTGCTCAAAGTTTTGCCCGTCTTATCCCCAGGATATTGGCTTGCTCCTTACAGATAAAGCAAGTAGTAATCTGTCTTCTCTCTTCCCTAGCTCAGATACGGCACACCGAGTGAGTTTCCTCTGGAAAAAGTTCCATGGTTTGCGCACACTTTTCAGTACTATGCTCCTTCCCCTCTTTCTGATCACCCTCTGCTCTGAATAAAAGAACTTTTAAACTTTTTCACTAGACAGAGCTGTAGAGATCTTGGAACTTTCATAATTTCCAAGTTTTCATACCAACCTGTACAATTCCTAAGCATATTTTCCAAAACAAGGAAAAGAAGCTCCAAATCATTTCTGTTTTTGCAGACCGTAATCCAGACCCACCACATCTTACAGTCAAAAGCCCTGTAGTGTCTATTTTATTTGCTAGACTTTTCCTGACAGAGAGATTCTTTGTATAAATCAAATCTAGTGGTCGCCTAAGTATAAAATCTGGTAATATGGTCCGTTAAAACACTTTTAATTAAAAAGGAGGAAATTACACCTCCATCGGCCTCCAGCCATGCCTGTCCTGACTGATGAAGAGAAGTGGAGGTTGTTTCCCGGCACTGCCAGCGTCTGAGACACCTCATCCTTGCCTGTAACCTGGGGTTTTCATCATCATGGTTGGGTGACTCTCATATCCTGAAGCTTTGCTGCAGAGGTAGCTTGAGTCACCCACATGTCTCATGGATCCAGGCAGAATACCTGGCCTGGCTCTAAATTACTATGTTCAGATACAGCAGCAGGGTAGTTATGTTTACATAAAAATTCATTGTCTTGCCCTCGACTTCTGCTATTTGTTCTGCTTTGTTTCTCCAAAATCTTTGGATAGATCCCTGAGTCTAACGCCAGTTCAGTGTCTGAGATCTGCTACTGAAGTGAGAATTGGGCATTAGGTGCACGCATCAAGGACACATCACTAGCGGCAACCCCATAACCACCTCTTGCTGACTGCATCATACAGGAACAAAAGGCAATCTGCTTCTTCCATACATACTAGAAACACTGCCTGTAGCATTTTAAAGCATTCAACAGTGTTTAAACTGATCATTTAGCATGAATAAAATAATTATATATCAGTGTAACATTTGGGTTTTATTAAAGAAAAAACTGCAATTCTCATCCTTAGCCCAAGAAGCAATAAAAAGAAATCATAGAA
The DNA here is from genome assembly GCA_009867235.2 of Psittacus erithacus. NCBI lineage: Eukaryota > Metazoa > Chordata > Aves > Psittaciformes > Psittacidae > Psittacus > Psittacus erithacus. The sequence continues at coordinate 8,756 of WYDI02040922.1, forward strand.
CATTTTCTGAACATCAGCAACTCTGTAGTGCTGTCAAAGAAAGAAGGAATACCTTTATATGCTGTGTTTGTGTATGGTCTAATAATGGCTTCTAAACCACTCAAAATAGATCTTCTTCATGGTTCAAGGAACAGGTGTATCTAGAACCAGTTAGCACTGAAGGCCAAAGATTAAAAAAACAGATTAACTCTAGTGTTTCTTTCCTTCGTTGCTAACAGTGACCTTTGCAACATTTTTCGGAGGCCATCTTTTGGTTGTAGTGTTTGCTTTTCCTTGACTCTTTTTATAACTTCTTGCTAGTTATGTTTTGCCTTTCGCCTCTGTGTACATGTGTGGGTGGCAGGAGCAGGAAGACTGCATAGGTCTGTGACAGACAATGCCAGCTAAAAACCCTTGCACAAATAGTCATTTCCAAGCAGTATATTCAAACACATCACTCCTTGTGCCAGTAAGGAGAGGCATAATGGATTGGTTCTGTGCATTTCTTGTTTCCAACAAATGCTGACCTATTAAATGGCCACATTTGCGTAATTTTCATAGAGACATACTTTCTGCCAAAAAGTGTCTTCTTTAATCAAATTTCAGAGACAGGGAAAGAATCAATGTTTCTGTCTTTCAAATAGACTCTTTTAATATAATAATTTTCTCCAGAAGAGAGACAGATAACATAATTTCAGGATGCATATCACAGTGCAAGTAGACATTGGTTCAGTCTGATTTTGCCTAGCATAGGATTGAGGTCAGTATTAGCAGTTCCATTAGTTAGATTTTAATTTTTATTTGGCAGTGATGGTCAAGATCACAAAAATAATTTCAACAAGGCATTAAAGCCTTAATGATGCAAGTAAGGTGTTTAGGTGAAGAAAAGAGGGTCCTTGTGCCATGCACATTACACTCTGGAGACTTCCAGGCTCCTTCTCACCTCTGTCATTTGTCATTTTGTAGATAGTATTTTAAATTTTAAATTTACAGTTATCTACAGTTTCTAGTAAGAGGTTGGATAAAGAGAGATTCTATATGGCTTAAGATTACATGCCAAGAATTTGATCATGTAAAGAAGATGCAACACTTTTCATGTTAATTGTTAGGCTTATAGAGTAATAGTAAACTTTCCTAGTAGAGCAATTGTTATAGCAGATAGGGATAGTTCACTCTGTTCTTAAAAGTGCAGTTTACAGGTCTCTGTGGCAATGTATCCCATATTTTAAACTAATTTATTATGCTTTTTTGTGACGTTCTTCTTACTGCTTGCAAGATGCATGAAAACGCAATGTCTTGCACAGACCACACTTTCAGCTACCATGTGGAAAATGAGAGCTTGCTCACTTTTGCAAAAACTAAGTCCTCCAGCTTTTCTTGAGATACTAATGGAAGATCATTTATCCCCATTGGGAGAACAGGTCTATATCAGGTTCTGTTCAGTTCCTCATGGTCTCACTCCAGCATGGGTTTTCTCACCTGGACATGGTATCTATTTAAGGCATGTAGCTTGCATTTTGAAAAGAATAAGGTATTGCAGCTGTTCAGCTGTAAATTTGAAATCAAATTCTTTTGGCTGTCTAGGCATTACTGAGTCCCTGGTGTCTGTTCTGTTTGAAGAACAGTGTTTGTCTTCAAGATAAATCTTGTACTTGGTTTTCTATCAGCTTGTACTTGAGCATACCTCTTCCTTTTCCTCCCAAAATCTTTCCATTAATTTTTTTAAAGGAATATCTGCAGGAATAGTAGTAATAAAACATGTGGTTTAGTGTTTGTCTATTATTGCTATTCAGCTTTTTAGCCAGTTGAGTCAAGTTCTACATATATTTCCCCTATCTCCTTTGTTAAATCAACAATTTCCTTTTTAAAAGAACAATCAAACAATAAATTTAGGACATCCAGGAGCAGATTTACAAAGATATTTAAGTGTCTTAAGAGGTAGGTACATACTTACAGAGTTTTCTGAGATATCTGAATGAGGTGCATAACTCCTTTTTTAAGGCATGAGGAGCTTGGATAACATTCAAAACCAGAAGTTTTGACTCTCAAATTGGTCAGAAATTTTACCTAAGTAAAAATAAGCCATAGGGAGATTTTGTTTGTTTCATTGGTTTCTTTCTTTTAAAATATCATTTTATTTAATATTTAATTTAGCTTAATTATTCGTGTCTGAGGTCCAGGTCTTTTGGAAGTTTTGACAGCTGGGTCACTATCTTAAACAGTTTGCAATTATTTAGAATATTTTCACAGCTTTGGCATGAAGACTTGTAGATCCAGATGAAATATTAAAAAATGAACAAAATAAAACACTTTCTCTTTCTAAATAGATATTCTTTAGGTAAATATTCCTTAAGTAATTATGCCTCCTTTTAATACATTAAATACATGCTGGATTTTAAAGTCGTGCTTTCCATAATGGCACAAAGATTGACAGCACGGCAAAGAAAGAATAAGGCACATTGTTCAAGGTAATGTTGTAATTTAACATATTGTATGAAAAACTCAATCCTTCTCTGACAGGTACACTTACATATGTATTTTACTGAACACAGATGGACTATTTGACTCCCAGCAGCATTTCTATTTGGAGAACCTTTAACTTTAAGGAGATCTAGAAGGAATGTTTCTGAAACCAAACTGCCTATTCACCCAGGAAATTAGAAATCTTTGCATCAGCTCTGAGTCACATGTTCTTCATAAACTAGTATTTACAGCTTCATAAGTTTCTTATTTTGCCACTGGGATGTTATGACTGAGACTGTTGTCTCAGTGGTCTGGAGACAATACTTGGATTCATATTTTTCTCACATACAGAAGTAATTGTGAAGACATTTTCTGTGATAATGAGAGCCTGCCTTCGGTCTTTTCAGACTACTTTTTCTCAGGTGGTGTTTTTTTCAGACACTGACAATGCTGAGGAGTCCCACAGAAAATTGTATAAACCCAGACCAATCTTTAAAAGATTATAATGACAATGAGCTGTGAAAAGAAACTAATCTAACATTTGCAAATACACAATTGGAGACTTATTGGCCTTCACCTGTATCTTGAAGACTTACCTTGAGCTTATTGGAGTAATTGTCCTCAGTGTAACTGACTACGCTGCTTTTCTAAAGTCATAAGGATAAAACAAGGATAACCATTAGCAGACACTGGACTGCTAAGCAGTCCCTGAGTCATAGCAAGTATGCATAATACTGACTTACTGAGGAGAAGGAAAAAACCAAAAAGGAGGATGGTGACCATGATGGAGGATTTATCCTAGTTCCTCATAATGCAAATAACATGAAGATCCAACACTAGAGATCTGGAGGGAATCACTACCATAATGATCACATATTTAATTTTTCTTTTTTTTTATCAAGAGTCTAATATGTGATTTTAGTCCTGAATTTGTCTGTGTGAATACATTTTTATGCCCATTTTATAGCAGCAAGCAAGTGGAAGACAGGACAGAGCTGGCACGTGTGTGCAGGCAACATACTCACTTGCACAGTGGTGAATAGGCCATCTGCTCCCAGATTCTCCTGTCTATGTTTCCTGGATCTCAGAAGCCAGTGGCACAATGTTGTTGCTTCTGCGCCCCATCCTGATAACACGGAAAGAGCTGGTTAAATGTTTTGCCTTTGCACTACCCTAGTCACAGAAGAAAATTCACTCCAAGAACAGCTAAAGTCTGAGTCAGACATCCTAGGCAAGCTGTCCTGCGCTGAGGACAGACTTAACCCTAGCTTACAGCATTTTCTAAAATCATAGATCCTATGTTTCAAAGCTCTTGAAAAGAGACTTCAGGTTGGCAGGGAACAGGAATTTATGGCATGATTTCTGCCTGAAAGCCCACACTAAAACAGGCTAAAGGAGTAGGGAGAATGAGTATGAACATCAAAAAGCTCAGAAGAGGAGAGCAGCATTCTTCCAGATCAGCAAGAAATGACTTCTTGGAGTTTAACTTTTCTGGAAATGGAAAAGGGCATGCCTGAGATGAGAGAAAGGGATGGGAATGGGTCTCTGGGTAAAGAGATGGACTGGAGGAACACAGCAGATGAGAAACATCAGCAGTCTGATGATCATGGAAGAATAAGGTTGCTAACAGCTGCCACAGATAGATATGGCTTATCTGGTGGGCTATATTATATCATTTTTGAAACTGTCAACATGATGAGAAAAGTGGATGATGGATGGACTGGAAGTCATTCAAAACAAATTTCAGGGTTTTCAGGTATGGGTAGAGAGATGAGAAGTCTGGGTGGTACGGACTGCAGGAGCTCCATAACACAGGGATCATAAAAAGCAGGACAGGAAAGGATTTCCACCTCACAATCAACTACCATGAAGCCACATGGGAAACTGAAATAACAGGAGGCTTCTGGATAGAAGGGCAGGAGAACAGAAAGAACATTCCTTTGGTAAAGGAATGAAAGCGAGACAAGTGCCGCTAGAAAGCTGACTTGGCAGCAGAAGGCAGGAGCACGGAGGAGACGAGAAATGAGCTGGATGCAGTATTCTTCAGCAGACATACGGAATTGGGAATATTAAAGAGTAATTGACAGCTGGTACAGCTCAAAAAGAAGATACCAGGCTGAATGCTAGTGGAGCTTCTCATGCTCAGCCACATGACTGAGATTGTTAAATAGCTGCATTAACAAACTCAACTCATAAGGTAGGAAAGTGCATAGGAACAATGACATTCTTTACTTGAGTAACATATGGGAGGAAATTATTTGCGGGACATGTAAGACTTGGGAATAAAGCACATGACCAAATAACAGAGGATTGTGATCAGCTGGGAATATTTCAAGAGAAAAGAAACCCAGAGATATAAGCTGACCGCAGGATAACAATGAACTTTCAAAGTAATGCATTTATAATAAAAGGCAAGAGCATTCACAGGAATGTTTGGTTTTGTTTGGCTTTTGTTTTGGGGTTTTTTTTATTGGTTGGTTGGTTTTCATTCATTTGGGGTTTTTTGTTGTTTGGTTTTTTTTTTTTGAGGGGGTGTTGTTTTGGGTTTGTTTTTGTTTTTTGGTTGGTTGGTTGGGGTTTTTGTTTAATTGTGCAAGATATTGATAATAATTTGTTTATTTTATGCTCCAGTCAGTCATGTTCAATAAAGATTCAAAATAGATCACACACAGAGACTGGCTCCTAAGCTCGACAGAAGACTTCAAGTCTGAATTGAAGACACTAGAAAGCCTTGATTTATCTAAGAAATTGAAGGCTGAATGACCTTTAAGAGTATGCTTGCTGTCTCTAAATTTCTAATGAAGGGGAAAATGGGAGAGAAAAGGGGTACTTATGTTACAGGACAATATTGGCACATAATCCAACTATTTAAACAGGTCATGTAGACATTTTGGCTGAAAACCATGAATACAAAATAGTGGTGGTGTATACAAAAAGCGCTTCCAGGAACAGCTGGCTAAAAATTTTGAATTTTACTAAAATATAAGAGCAGCCTTGATGCTCTTATGTGCTTTAGATCAGCAGATGTTGTAATCGTGAAAGTGTTTCTCTGGAATTTTCCCTTTTCATCTTCATCATGTCTTCAAATCTCAGTTCAAAACTCACCATAACCTCCAGCCTATGTTCCCAATTTTCAAGTATTTTCTTCCACAGGAGATACCCTTTACCTTTCATACCTCAATAATTTCTGTCAGGAATCTCTGTAGCCCATCTTCTGTAGACAACTTTTTAATTTGCCTCCTCTTTCCTCTGGCTATCTTCTGCTGTCACATTAGCAGCTAGTTTTATTTGCCTAGTTCCTATGTTTTTAAAAAAAAAAAAAAAAGGAAGATTGAAAATTCCCAAATTCTCATAATTCTGTTTTTTGTTTGCAGCTGGCCTCAGAGGCTTTGGTGTAGATCAGCTCTTCCTCTTTGTTCAGGCTTAGCAGCCACTGCCCAACCTGCAGGGATCAAAGGCAGGAAGCATCCAGCACACCTTCATCCCCAGATTTCTGGCCCCATTGCAATGTAGCCCCTGAACAGTCCCCGAAATAAGGTTCTGTGAGCTGTGCTGTATTGTACACCCACACAGAGGTTCGCTGACTTCACTATATCTCTGTCCATGCATGATATATTGCTTACTTTCCATAGTTAGGGCAGTTTGTATAGGAAAAAATTCATACCATTTGCAATTCTCCAGCAGTAGAAGAAAGTAAGAATTGGACCTAGAAGTCTTTTGTGTCTTTGCAAGGCATAAAGCTGTTCTGAAGTGTGCTTGTTTTGGTTTTGTTTTGTTTTGTTTTGTTTTGTTTTTCCCCAAACAAACGCAAATCTTCCTTTTACTTGGCTTGTTTTTTGCAGTATAAATTCAGGTTTTGTATTTCTTCCAGAACTGTGTGATGACAGGGGAACTGCTGAATGGTGATGTCATGATAGACTAAAGAGAATACAATTGAGCAATTTGACAGGAAACCTGACTTTTGGTTGGACTGTGCACAATCCTTTGTTTTTTACTATTAACCACTCCAATACAGTGACTGACATATTTGCCACTTCAACTAAGACATAACAACTCACAGTTAAGTTCCTAAAAGCTTTCTCACAGAGTAAACAAGTAACAATAAAATTAAGTGCCAAAACAGTTCAGAAGATTCTCACTTCAATATATAACATATTTCAACTGATCTAACTGAACAGGAACCCACTTAAAATAATAAATCACAAATTAATGTCATCTAGGTAAAGACCTAGCTATCCTGGTATTTCCAAAGTAAAGCATCAAATGGAATATTCTTCAGTGTTCACAAACTGGCAAAAAATGATACTTCTATAGGCCCCTTCAAGTCCAATTTTGAAATAACTTGCAGCAGATCCTGCCTCTAAGACTGTTTCTAAACGTACTTAAGAAACAGTGTTTAATGTTCTGGAAGATACCATAAGTGGCTTCTTGACATTTCTGGAAACCATACTTTTTTCAGAAAAGGAACTTCAATTTATTTTTTATTAAGGGAAATATGCTGTTTGAATACTCATCCTACAAAGAACTATCACCAGCTGCAGTTTCTGGTTTGACCGCAAGTTATTCTTTAGCAAGGTGGTAACTCCATGGATCTAAAAAATTCTAGAGAGATATGACGTAAATTTCCAAGGTGAAGCCACCCAGCATCTAAGAAAGGCCAAGAGGTATTAAAGAACATTAAGCTATATACTGGGAAGTGTATGTTCTTGCTTACTTCTTTCACATCAATACCACTTCTCGCATTTTTTTTACCATCATGAGTATTCCTTCACAAAGTTCACAGCAAGTTATTGTTAAACATTCATATATTTCAGCCTCTAAGAATAAAGTTCTAACATACAAAGTATCCTAGGCTACTTCCCCCCGGTCTTATTATGTATCCATCCATGAGGACTGGGTCTTACCTAATTGAAACAAAGAATTCCACGGCTGACCATTTGTGGCTCAAAAGATGTGAGTAGGTGTGTGCATGTGAGCATGTTTTGCGTGGTTTCATTTTCTTTAACTTAACTTGATTGGCACCTATTTTTGAGGTGGCTTCAAAACAAAGCTGTACTCCTGGTGGAGTCTCTAAAAGATTTCTCTCCTGCTCTGTCACAGAATCACAGAATAGTTTGTGTTGAAAGAGACCATCAGATCATCCAGTTCCAATCCCCCTGCCATGCACAAGGACACCTCTCACTGGACCGCCTTGCCTCCAAGACCCATTCAACCTGGCCATGAACACTTCCAGGGATGGGGCAAACACAACTGCTCTGGGAAATCTCTACCAGTGTCTCATCACCCCCATAGTAAAAAACATCTTCCTAATGTCTGATCTAAATCTATCCTTTTCTAGTTTAAAGTCATTCCCCCTTGACCTATCACTATGCGCTTGTAAAAGATCACTTTCCAGTTTTTCTGTAGCCTCCTTTAGGCACGGGAAGCTGCTTTAAGGTCTTCCCAGAGTTTTCTCTTCTCCAGGCTGAACAACCCCAACTCTCTCAGCTTATCTTCATAGGAGAGGTGCTCCAGCCCTCTGATTATCTTTGTGGCCTCCTCTGGACTTGCTCTAACAAGTCCACGTCCCTCTTATCCCGAGAACTCCAGAGCTGAATGCAGGACTGCAGGTAGGGTCCCACAAGAGCAGAGTAGAGGGGCAGAATCACCTCCCTCAAGCTGCTAGTCATGCTCCTTTTGATGCAGCCTAGCGCACAGTTGGTTTCTGGGCTGTGAGCGCACACTGAAGCTGGCTCACGGTGAGCTTCTTGTCAATCAACACCCCAAGTCCTTCTCCGCAGGGCTGCTCTCAATCTGTTCTCCACCCAGCCTGTATTTGTGCTTGGGATTGTTTCGACCCAAGTACAGGACCTTGCATTTGGCCTTGTTGAACTTCATGAGGTTGGCATTGGTCACCTCTCAAGCATGTCAAGGTCCCTCAGGATGGCATCCCTTCCCTCCAGCGTATCAACCAAGCCACACAGCAGGGTGTCATCAGCAAATTTGCTGAGGATGCATCAATCCCACTGTTCAAATAACTGAAAAAGATGTTATATCCTTCCTTAAGATATTTGCATTCTTAAGCTATTTATGTGTTTCTTAAGCTATTTATGTGTTTCTTAAGCTATTAATGTGTTATGATAAATCCCACCCAGAGCCCATGTGTTATATGTTTCATGGATTTAACTATTTAAAGAACATCTCTATAAATATTATGAGGTGTTTATACTGTAACAATGAAGGCTTAAATTTTCCATTGTTCTCTTTTTTACACTTGAAGATACATGATTTTGTTTGGTCACCTACGTGAATCCTAAATTTTTGTTCTATTTTGGTTTTTTTGTTTATGTCTTTCTTTCATTTTAGTTCTGGAAGTCAAGAAAACTTCTGTATCCAATTTTTGAGGATTTATTTATTCAATTGAAGAGATCCAAAGTTAGATCTAAAACTTTAGACAGCTATGTGTCTATTCTCTATTTTTTCTATAGGTTTGTTTTGGTTTTTTTATAGCTTGCATTTCTGTCATGAGAATTCTCTTCTGAGAAAAGACTAACAGCTACCTATGTGTTTTTGATAGCTGAAACATTGAGTTAAAAGGCAAAATACAAATGCAAGTTCTTTTATACATTCAAATGCACTAGAGAAATAAATGAGAAATTGAGAAATTTATATCAATAAACTAATTAAATTGTGTATCTTTTTTTGTCTTACTTTTTCATTTTGCCTTCCTTCCCTATTACAACATAGAACTGAAGATTATTATGAAGTCTAGTTTACTGTACCTCATGTTTTCAGCTCAATATTTTGCTCTTTGCAGTCTACTGAGTATTGATATTCCTACTTGTCCTTATAAAAGTATGCATAAATCTTGTTTTCTTGCTCAGCTCCATTCCACTTTGAAAGAGGCATGAGAATTTTTTTTTCTTTTTTTCCGATTAAGTAGATACAACTACTGATAGATGAAAAATGGAAGCGGTCATTTCATCTTGAATCATGATGATATCCTCAGATTTTTACTTTCCCATAGAACAAAAAGACCAAATGTATTAGTATTTAAAAACTTTGGGGCATCTGCATTTTACATTTCAACATGTTGGTTTGTGAAATATTTACCTATAAGGGAAGGATGACACATGCAGTTCAAATTTTTCTGAAATATTTCCTTCTAAAATACTCCGCATGCTTAACCTTTCAACTTGCACTTTTCTCAGAACTGGAAAGAAGAAGAAAGAAAGGTTAGACCTTGCCTTATGATGGCTGTAGATATACTGTAAGGTGGGAAATAAAGAAGACGACTTTGGTGAGACAGCTATGAATGAAGCTGTCACCTCACACCTCCATATCTCACTCCTCTTTTGGAGAAAGTGCATATCTCTGCCAGGGGCTGGTTAGTCTGATCACGCAGATACTCACTGCAGCATCTGAGGAGATACAGACAGTGTGGGATGCATCCATAAGGCTGCAAAGTGCCATGGCACAGAGAAGCCTCACTGGGGGCACACTGAAGCTATGGAACCAATTCAGCCCCAGACCTAGGCTGGAAAAAAAGATGGCTTGAATGTACGTTTAGGTAACAGCTGCTGCTAAGATGCACAGCCATTTCCCATAGGTGAGGGAGAAGAGGGACCAGTAACCAAAACTCAGCTAACAAGAAATAATGCACATTGTGTTTATCAAAAACCAGGCTGGGCTGTGTGAAAGACCTTCAGAAACAGCCTGATTAACCCTGAAATCTGATCAATTGAAACTGAACTATAATATACTATTCAGTTATTTCAAAAAAAACAGTCTATCTAATAAAATAAGCTTTTTCTTTCTTTATTGAAACACAACATTTTGGGAGAAAATATGATTCATATTATTAATTTCCTCCATTAAGCAGTATTAACATTATCTACTTCCAGCAGCAAGTTTCTATGAAATGTACTGGATCAAACTCTTAGCTTAATTGTCTTTACTGGTCTTTTCCTTGATGATTATTTGGCCCTTTATATTCATCTGATGATATGAATAAAAAAGAAAATAAATGTTTCTTGATTTTCCATTGCTACCTAAGTAAGACTAAACCTAGTAGACGAAAATGAGCTTGACTACAGAGAACAGAACAAAGTACCTGAGAACATACCTCAAAATTACTGCAGCAATATGTGGTGAGAGGTTTGGTTAATGTCTACATGGCTATGTTGTAGTGTTCTTGAGCGTGCTTTCCATTTTCAAGGACACAAAATATGCAGCAATGCATGTACTGAATGTGGAGCCCGTCCATTTTTACATTCATCATCTAACACCCTCAGGGTGATACTAAACCTAGACTTCACAATAACTTCATCATAAAGAACTGAAAGAATCAACAGAATATCTCTGAGGACTACTTGAATGAATTTATATAAAACACACCTTCTGCTCCCAGTTATATAGGTTAGCTTATATTTACATTCATGCTCAGAGACCACCGGCAATGAACATCAGTCGGAGAGCAGCGCAAGCACATCAGTGGGAAGGCAAAATGGAATCTGCAAAGGCAGCAAGGTCCTGGTTTCCCTGGTCACCCTCCGTGTATTTACATGCCAGTGCAAATCAAATGAATAATGAGGTGCTGTGCATTGTCAGAGAGTTAAGGAAGCAAGTTTCATAGTCAAGATCTTTGCATTCTTAGGTCATGCTTTCAACAAGTGAAAGTTGCTCAAAAGTTTAATATTAGAGATGGATGAACTGAAGAAGCAGCAGAATCAGCAAAATATATGGGACCTAAATCATGTATATTCGTCATCTCTGATCTTGGATGACAGATTGGAAGAGCATGGGCTGAATTCTTAATTGGACTGTCACATGACAAGGTAGGAAAAGGAGATGTTCTTGTCTAAGAGATGAGTCCTGGGCACTTTCTGTGTCCATTTGGAACACAGTGAAGAGGATGCTGGTGATGAACGAGGCAGGACTGTGTGCTGCCGTTTGAGCAGTACCAGAGCTCTACACTGAAGTCTGAAGTGAGCTGGATGTTTTAAGATGTGACAACAAAAAGTAAATCACAATTTAATGGTTCTCTTCATGCTCAAAATGATGAACAATCATTTTGCCTGCATCAGGGCACAGCCATTTATAGTTGGGTATGTTTTAAAAAGGAGAAAAAAAAAAAAAAGAGAAGGCAAGCAGAATTTTAAAATAAAATTTTCACCTTCAGATAGGAAAGACAGTGGCCAGCTGTTCAGGCAAGTTCATTCCTCAGTCATACTTTAAATTGTGATGATGTAAGAGTTATCTTGAGAAAGTTGGGAAGAAGATATGATCTTTTAGGATCTGTAACTTTCCTGCTGTTATATCTCCTGATATTTCCAGGATGTGCTATCCTACAGGTGAAAATACATAATAATGTATTCTTTCTTCCTTCTTGGAAAACTTTAGGCTGCTGCTTGAGCTTGCCCAATTCCATTTCCATATTTTACTGGAAGTCTTTGTTTATTTAAATCAATTTAAATGACCTATCAGATGAATCACTGCATTTTAAATGCTGACAGGGGGCATTATGAAAAGCACCGGTTTGCTTAAGGTCCCTTAAGTACGTAGTCCGCAAAAACAAACTCCATACAATTTCACAAGGGTAGCTGGAGTGCAAATGATTGAGTAATGGAGATACTTAAAAACCCACAATAATTTGGCTTCATAAGCCAGTCCATTCCATTAAAAAAAAAAAAAAAAGCAAACCCCAACTTATCCATAAATGACAGGGGATATATATTTTACTATTTGTATTTCTTTCCTTGTGAATTTGGAAGAACATCGAATATAAACTTAATAGAGTTCTTGTGCTGCACTTTACATACTGCGGCAGTCCTGAGTGAAAATGAATGTCAGTGTGATGTTGCCACACACTAGTGCTCCAC
>WYDI02040923.1:0-11592 GCA_009867235.2 Psittacus erithacus
GTGGTGAGGCACTGGAATGGGTTGCTCAAGGAAGTTGTGAATGCTCCATCCCTGGTGGTATTCAAGGCCAGGTTGGACAGAGGCTTGGGTGGCACGGTTTAGTGTGAGGTGTTCCTGCCCATGGCAGGGGGATTGGAACTAGGTGATCTTAAGGTTCTTTCCCACCCTAACTATTCTATGATTCTATGATTCTATCTTAATTCCCAAGCAGGTCATGGGGAGATTTTTAAAGCTTATGTGAATTATATACATAATGGATTTTAAGGGAATGTAGTAGAACATTAAATGTATAAGCTGATATCGGTGTCATGTTTAATTTTCCTGTAAAAATGACAGATGGGTTAGTCAAAAAAATTCTTAGGAGAAAGCGTTAAAAAAGGTGATGGATTGAATATGCAAGTCATGGGAGACTTATGTAAAAGACAGTATTGAGGAACTTAGAGGCCTTTACTTTCAGTAAGTCAGTTGTGAATTAAGATAGCATATGTGAAAGATTGAGCAAAACCTGCAAGTTGCAATGTCTTTGTTTTTCCTTATTTATGCAATTAAGCACTCCAATAAGAAATTATCAACTAGGTCCTGCTAGTTGTACATTGCATTTTATATATACTCAACAAACTATGGTCTCAGAAACATTGAAGTGAAACTGGTACTGTGATTTCAGAATGTATGCAAAGACAAAATGCAAAATATAACATTTCTAAGTACTGTATGTTTCTTACACTTTGAAAAGTAAGTAACTGTTGTATGCTGTTTTAATAATGTGGGAGGAAAGACCTTATAATTAATTTTTCTGTCAGTCATAAACCAAAATATTTGTATTACTCCTTCACTTGGCTTTTCTCCTATTTTTGCTTTGTAGTTAAGTGCAGTGTGAGCTTGAAATGAAAAACAGGTGAAAGTTCTGACAACCTTAAAGTACCTGGTAATAATTATTGAGGCAGGTATATTGCATGTTCTGGAAAGCAAGATGCCATGTGATAATTCAGAAGTTTATTTAATCTGAAAGAAAAATAAAACTATTTGTTATTTTAAGAAAAGCTACTTCAGAGAAAGTAAAATCTGATTTTACTTTAAATAAATTAATGGAAATTGAAGTAGCAAAACATTTTTTTCCTTGAAGGCTAGGGTTTTCTTTTTACTTTTGTACCTGGTAGAATTTTCCAATAAAGGCTTAAATTCCATAACAGGAATTCAGGGCAGCATCTTGTCACATGTCAGGTTAGCAGTTTCAGAACACATGCTAAAATATACTTACGTAATAAGCTGCATAGGAATTAAGATTTGCAATATGATACCATCTCTTGAAATTACTGAATAAATTTGGATTTTCAGTGTCTGTAATGAAATGAAAGTAAGTAATAAAAATATCTGTGTGAAAGCAGCAGTACTTCTCAGAGTCTGAGTTACTCAGGATTTACACATAAAATTTTATTTATGTTTTATTTTTTATTTATTTATATTTAATTTGCTTCCAGGTTAAACTAGTGTTATCAAAGCAAGAGCTGTATCTGGCAGCGTGGTTTATAGTAGCCAGTACAATTTTGCTGAGTACGCTACTGCTTTTTATTGACACATTAACACAAATACTAAAAGCAGTGATTCAGCTAAATGATGATTTTTCAGAAATTCCAGTACTTTTGAAGTAATTAGGTAGACAGAGCTGTCTGAGAAGAGTGGTGCCTTTGTTGATCATCTCAGGGACAATCTGAAAGTATCATTAATCCTGTGTGAGAAAAAGGGGGATTTCTGTGTTACTTCAGAGCTAACAAGGTCATATGAAGTATTGCGAATTAAACAAATAACACATTTTATAACATAATAGTTTTGCTGAGTTGTTAACTGGACATCATGTGTTCTTCTTTAGAATTCTAACCTGATTCATCAGAAAGTGTCTCCTCCTGTGGAACAGCAAGGATCTCCAATCTTGGCATTCATTACTCTGGAACAATTCAATGCTATTCATCTTGTGCAAAGTGTCCATCAGTCACTTGCTTCTTTAAGTAAAGTCATCAGAGGTACCTCCTTACTGAGTTCTGAAGTGCAAAGACTAGCAACTGCTCTGCTAAATCAGAAGGTAAGTAATTTTGTCATGAGTTTACATTACAAGCAATAAAGAGACCCAAGGGAACTGAGCAAAATTCTGATATGCATTTTCCTGTCATCAGTTTTTCTGAGTTCTTTTATTGATAGACTCTAAAACTGAATTCTTACATCGATAGTGACATTAAAACAGAACTATTTTTTTTTCTGGAATGGAACCTGAGGAGAATCTTGCTTCAAGGACTTGCAGAAGCTTCTGAGTATATTATACTTTTATCAAGCTTTCTCTGAAAGACAAATCCGATAAGATTAGAAGTGGTGGAATGCTATTTCCATTTCAAATACCAAATCATGCTAGATAAGTCAAACATATTAGCCAATAGAACATGTAAATCTGTCCCTTTTCTTAGTTTTCACAGTTTTTTAAAATCTAAGTTTTACTGCAGTTGTAATCACAATTTGCTTTCTGCATTTTCTCAATATGGATTATTGCCCTATCACACCAGACAAGATGTGCCTACCATACTAACCTTTCATCTCACCCTGTATTCTTGATACATGAGAAAAGCAACCGAAATTTGTGCATGTACTTTCTCCATGTTTCCTGGGCATATTAATAAACTGGTACAATTAGTGACTGCAAAACATGATCTGTCTTTAATAACTAGATAATTGGATTCTAAAGATAGTCAAGCACTGATGTGAAATGATGTATTTTTATTTCACCTGCAGCAACTGATAAATTGTGTTGGTGCTAATGCATTGATTTTGAGATTTGCCCTTCAATGAATGGTAATTCCTCTTAACATCTTGTTTATCTTCATGCAAGGAACAAGTACTGTTAAAAAAGATTGTTATACATTTATTGATCAATCAAATTTCTAATTAAAAGAGTAATTAAAAGCTTTATGTTTTCAGATTCACAGGACATCATTTGTTAGCAAAATTGTAGTGCAACTGGAATAAATTAACATTTTCATGTTAGCAATCTCATTGCCTTTTTAAGCACATTTTGACTGTGTGATAGAAATTGGTGCAAAGTGTAAGTTGTAGTGAATGCATATGATACATATAATGGCCGTTTTTTAGTATTTATAGTTATATTTCCTGTTTCTGAGTAAGAGAGTATGGCTTGCTTATGTGCTTAAGCTGCACTCTTAAAGTGGGAACGGAATTTGATCACTGTCATTAAACTGTACTTAAAGATTATATGCATTTTTAGCTCTTACAAATATCAGTGCTTCCTGATGTGTCGAACAAAGTGTTTCTGGCATTTCAGCAGCTTACTTACCCACTTACCTTGACAGAGGTCCTTTTATTGGATTGTGACCATAAAGCAATCTTTGTAGCAGCCTTCCAGAGAGGCTAATGCCACTTTCTTGGTACGGCAGCTAAACCTCATGACAGCTATGCCTCACTGTATTTATCATCTTAAAGTGATTTGTTTCGTGTATTTTCTATACACTGTTCTTGTGCAGTTTAGTGTGGTCATGTGCTACGTAACAAGGGACTATTTTAAAAAACTTGTCTTTTAAAAGCGTCAAGATCATAGTCATTTTAAGATTATAGCACCTGAAGAAGCTGTTAGTTCCCCAATAGAAGTATGGAACTCAATAAACAGATGACTTGTCTTGGTTTCAGTGGTGTGCCTTATTTGTCCAAAATTGATATGTTAGTGTACACCTGAAATGTGCTTCCATGCTAACAATTAGCTAAGTTATCACTTTAAATTTAATTTACCGAGATATTAGCAATATTAGGTGAATACCTTCTACATGATAAATTGGTGAGCTGCTGTAAATCCATACCTAGCAAAAGGCTCTGCAAAAATGTAAGGATAATGTGTTGTACTTGAGTTTAAAATACAAAAAAAAGTCAAAAAATCATAATTATGCAAAAAAGACATTTAACTGTGCTTTATTAATTGTCTTGCATGTATTCTAGTTTATTCAACTTGTTTATCAATGGCCTGGATGAAGGGCTAGAGCTCATAGGAAGTTTGCTGATGATACAAAGCTGGGGGAGAGGCTGATGCACCTGAAGGTTGTGCTGCCAGCACAAGGACTTTTATAGGCTGGAGAATCAGACAGAGAGAAACCTAATGAGGTTCAACAATGGCAAGTATAAGGTGCTGCACCTAGGGAGGAGGAACCGGCAGTACCAGTACAGGTTTAGGGCTGACTTACTAGAGAGCAGTTCAGCAGAGAAGGACCTGGGAGTTTTGGTAGATATCAAGTTGACTATGAGCTGGCAGTGCATCCTTGCTGCCAGGAGGGATAATAGTATCCTGGGGTGCATCGGTAGGAGTGTGGCCAGCAGGGTGAGGGAGATCCTCCCCCTCTACTCCACCATGGTGAGGCCACATCTAGAGCACTGTGTCCAGTTCTGGACACAGTTCTGGACACAGTTCCTCAGTACAAGAAAGACAAAGAGCTACTGAGAGGGTCCAGTGGAGGCTGTAATGATGATCAGGAGTCTGAAGCATCTTTCTTGTAAGAAGAGATTGCGGGAGCTGGGCCTGTTTAGTTTAAAGGAAAGACTGAGAGGGAATCATATTAATGCATATGAATATCTCAGAGGCAAGTGCCAGGAGGATGATGCTAGACTCTTTTCAGTGTTACCCAGCGACAGAATGAGGAGCAATGGCTATAAACTAAGCCACAAGAAGTTTCACCTCAACACAGGGAAGAATTTCTTTATGTTGAGAGTGGCAGAGCACTGAACAGGCTGCCCAGGGAGGTTGTAGAGTCTCCCTCTCTGGAGACATTCAAAACCCACCTGGACATTTTCCTGTGTAACCTGCTCTAGGTGGCTTGGACTAGATGATCCCCGGAGATCTCTTCCAACCTTAATGATTCTGTGGTTATTAATTAGTGCTCCCAGATCCAGATATTTTCTGGGTTTTATCTATAAAAAGTGCACATTTAATATTTACCTTGAAAGATACTTTTTCTGACAAACTTCTGTGATCATATTTAGACAGTCTGTTCAGTACATATGCTTTTAGATTGTAAACCCCCTTGAAAATACAGCTGTAAATGTTAAACAGTATAAAATGTTTGTTCAGTATCTTCAGTATTGTGCGATATCCCACAGATAATGATTTACATCAGTTCTCTTTCATATAAATAGGACAATCTTGAAGAGTCAATTTCAGTGTACTTTGCAGATTCATATGGAGTAGGTAGTTATGTTTTTATCCTTATTTTATAAGGAGGGAATCTAACAGAGGACCTTCTCAGCTTTTCTTTTGAAGTCAGTGAGAAATTTGTACAAAAGGTCTTGCAGGATTTTATTCTCAGGTGTTCTACAAACACTTTAACATGATGAGGGAATAATTATGTGGAAGAGTCACTTCACTACAGAACAACACAACTGCATGTTCAAGTCTGAGAAGGCAGCAGGAAAGGAATGAGAACCTGTAGTTGCAGTTGAACAATGGATCATGGCTTTCCAAGAAAGACTCAGCTTAGGCCTTTTTGAAGTGTTTGTGGTTGTTGGATAGCAGAAGTTCCTGTAAGTTATCCATCTATGTGCCACATAAATAATTAGTGGGAATGTGACCTTCCTATTAGTGGTTGTTTGCTTTGAACAATCTACTACTCATACAGCTTTTTTTTTTTGTAAATATATTTAATCTCCAGGTTATATAATTTCATTCAAAATGCTAGCTTAAAATGTAATAATGATGTTTTTTCATGAAATATATTTTTATTCCAGTGTCCCATCACATGGCAAAGCAAGTGGGAAGGTCCAGAAGATCCTTTACAATATCTTAGGAGTCTTGTAGCCCGAGCACTTGCTATACAGGTAATTTTAAAGAGTCATTTTACCTCACTACACTGATGTTCAGTGGCATGGTATAGTATGTGAATTGCACTACAGCAAGCCTTTATAAACTCAAATCCAAAGGATTTTTGGATGTGTGAAAAGGCATGTAAAAATTTAAGGATAGATGAGAAATGTGAAGACAGCAGACTGAGCAATTTGAAGTCAGTAAATTTAAGTACAGTAATGTTGTTTGTTGCTTCACAGTAGATTTACATCTTAGGTTTTAATCATTAGTTTATCTGATGAACTGTGGGGAAAAATAAATATTTACTGAGATGAATCTTTACGTCAAAGTCAAGACATAATCTTTAATTTAGTAGAGAGTTATGTATAAAGAGAAAAAAATGAAGCAATTCTAATAGAGCTAATGTGGAAATTCATAGCAGACGAGTCTTTGAGGCAAATAAAGAAAACGTCTGCATTCTCCAGGTTTACAAGTGGCTATAGTAGAAGGTGCAGGGCCCAACAACAGCTTTGTCAATCTACAGTCTGACAGTAAAAAAATATAAATTTTAGTTAAGGTAAATTTATCTGTATTTTGACAGAAGAGGTATTTTCAAGCTAATAGGCAGACAAATAAAAAGGTCATTTATCTGAATTAATTAGTATTTAAGGGAACAGATTTCATCATGTTCGATATATAGAGAGGAAGCTCTGAGAATCTTCCAGAGAGGAAGGTTCCTTTAGCAGGGACAGATCTTCGATTACCTCCAGGCAATAAATAGAAAGCTTCTGGTTTTGACCTTGATTAGCACAGTCTTGTCCAGTAGGATATGAAGAAGATTTCTGTGGACATTAGTGCTGACTGTCAGATTCAGAAGGAATATTTGAGGGACACATGATTTCTAATCATTACTTTTTCAAAAACTATCAGATGGATGTTTCCGAAGTATTAATAAAATTCTTGTTATGCAAACCATATCTTCTGGCTAATGTTTAACTTCTCTTTATCCTTTCCTTCACAAAAAGGCTCAAGTTATAAAGTGTAAATGTGTATAGCAATAGGTGATAATGCATATTCAGATGTTATTTGGTCATATAGCTAGAGTTGAACTCAGTCCCTTTTGTCTTTTGACTGACTGTTGTAGTCATCAGTATTAAAAAAGCATCATTTGTGGTTGAGTCGGCAGTGTTGGTACCTTGCAGTTTCAGCTTCTGCCTTTACTTGGTTCTGACCAAACTGCACAGTTTTTCTTAATACACAACTTTTTCTTTAAGTGGAAGCCTGAGATTAGAGTTCAGGCATCTGTGTGGAGTGCACCTCCCATGGAAAGTAGAGATAATGTGGCAGATTATATCAGGATAAAATTAGTTTTACCAGTAGTAGATGATTTTCAACTGAGCATATTCAAAAAGTTCTTATTTCCATATATTACTACAGTGAAGTATTGACAAATGTGCTGCATTATATTACCACGATAGTAATCTTTGTCATTGTTCAAACTGCTGACAAAATTGTACACTTGGATTACTTATTTTAATGAAAGTTATTATGAAGAAATCGTTTACAATTTTGAACATTTATTTACTGTAAGAGAGGGACAGATTATTAAGGCAGAGCTTTACAGTAGACATTTGTCTGTATCCATAAGCAGTAAATTATGTTAATTTTTTGTTAGTGACAACAGAAAGTAGTGACAAATGACCAGGTACTGGTTCTTACGTATTTTTTATGGGTTTTTTTAATGTCAAATATGTCATGAAGTTGTATTTGAATCAATTCTTAATAATAGCGTTATCAGTCTGTTTTGCTTCTCAAGCTTCTAGACAGATCACATCTGAAATAAAAATTCTGGGTTTATTTTTGTATGTATTTTACTGAAAAATATTATTTCTAATCATGCATTTCAGCTGAATCATCCTTTTCCTTAAATGTGATTCCAGTTCATATTTGTGCATATTATACCAAGATTTTGATTAGTCTTAATCATTTTTTAATTAACTTTCCTTTTTTGTGACTTTTCATTATTGATTTTTTAAATGTAATTTGTTATTAATTATGTCTGGATTTAGTATTCAGAAATTCAATAACGTCTTCAATTAAGTTTTTCTCATAACTCTGAAAATTATCTTCAGATTTATATTTCAATAAAGGCCATAATTTGGATAGGTTTAGTTTTATATGACCATCTGCATCATCATAGGTATTTGATAGTTATTCATACCTCCCTCTGTTTCATTCACTATAAGATCTTGACTTCTGCCTTTGCCTTTTGAGACAGGTTGGATTTAGGTATTTTTCAAGTGGAAAATAGGAAACATTGAAGTCATACTGAAAGATTGCATCTACTAAGGATGCAGTAGGTCTCTAAGATTATTAGTTAAAGGCTGCCTTTGTCAGGGTTTTGGGAGGAACCCAAAATGTAGGCCAGATTGTAGAATAATTATAGCAGAATTTTTACAAGTGTAGAGATGTTCTGGGAGCATTACACAACAACAGGCAGAAAAACAACATGCTGCATTTCTCAGGTCGAATTCAGTCAGTAAAAGCAAAGCAAAAAAAGGAAATTTGCCTACTTAAAGTGTGAACAAATCAGTATATGCAAAATGCAATAGAGCCATGTTTTGCTGTGTGTTGTGCTGATAGAGCTGATGGAAATATGTGATTTCTCTCCAGGTGTAAATCCTGATATTTCGATGTTAGCTTTTGCTTGCAATTGAAACAAAATTTGTCTTTATTGAACATTCTTCCAAGATGAAGAGTTCTAAATACTTTCAATTAGCAATGCTGACATTCAGCTTTACAATATTGTCTTTCAGCTTGTCTGTCTACAGTGATTTATTTGCTATCAACATTGAGATGTGAAGCTTATGAATCATCATAGTTCTTTGTGTTGGTTGTAATTCTTGGTCCTTTATACTCAGTTTCCTTATGGTGAGGTCTTAAATGCAATCTGTGGTTTCCCTTTCTTGTGATACATGATTATAGCTCAGCAATAATATACATCAATGTATAATGGAATTTGTCCATCCCAGTCTGTAGATAAGTGTGTTCTCATGGCCATGGATACCAACAAGAGATAAAGAGAAAAAAGACCCAGAACTACACTATTATGAGGCAAAACAGCAGCCCAGGCAAATGTCAGCTGCGTATCAACACTGGAAAATCTTTCAGGTCAATAAACTGGAACTTTCTGTTCAAGAAGAACTAAATAAAGAGCTTCTTCCACAAAATCACCTCTTATTCCAACAATACCTTACATTTTAAATGAAAATATTATTTCACTCTTTTGAACTGAGCTGCTTCTAAGTCATCTATAAAAACAGTTCTTCCTTTGGAAGGATGTTTGGTCAACTGCTAAAAGGCCTGCAGTGTACACTGAAAAAGGAGGACTGTTTAGCTCAGACTCATAAATACTACTCAGAGTTCTAATCAAGGAAATGTTTATGAATACTTAAAACTTTTCATAAATTATGAAAGTTTTTGTGTGTTTAACTATAGTATAGTATACTCTCTATATACTATATTCTATAGTATATAGATACACTATATGTACAGTATAGTATAGTATAATATAGTATAGTATAAAAAAAGTTGTATTTATCAAAAGACTTGTATCTATCTGTCTGGGATGCTGTTATCACAGGAATCAAGGGATAGTTAAGGTTGGAAGGGACCCCGAAGATCAGATGGCTTCAACCGCTCCCTCCTCCTTTGCCCTCCCCGCCCCAGGTTATCTCCTGTTCCCTCTGAGGGAAATCTAGGGTTTTAACATTTAACTTCAATACCAGTTTGACCCCCTAGTGTGAGATGTTTACTGTTTTACTAATCCTTTACTATTTGAGGTAGAATGACTTTGTTTCTGTTTTGGAACCCTTACTGTTTCTCTGTTTCAACAATTATATCCCCAGAAAGTTAGATTGGACACCCAAAGTATATAAAGTTTGAACTCTTGGAAGTTGCTTGCTGAAGCTACTACAAAACCTTCTGGGAATAGGAGACATAGCATTCTTCCTTCAGACCGAGTCATCTAGGCAAAGAGGCTCAGTTTTCATTCACTGTTAACATGCAGAAAGTTGCTCTTCTAAAGCCAAGGAAGTAAATTCTGCTGAATTTTCACAGAGTTAAAAGAACTCTGAGGACCAGCCTATAAATCAGTCTTCATCAGTAGATAATATGCAGGTAAAATCTGAGAAGTACAGTGTGAGCTTGAATCCCAAACTAGGCATGGACACAGGCTCTGCACAGACACAGCTAAACACACACAGGCTAGCAGAGAATGACAGTACCTTTACAAGCAGCTGTATAAACACACAACATGAATAGCCCTATTCTGTTTCTGTGGTTCATTGCTCAAGGAAAATATCATTCACACTTACTGCTGATTTTTGTTCTTTCTACTGTCTTGCTTCAAGTCCCCCAGTCTGCAGCGTGCAGCTCTCAAACTTCTCATCCTTGTCAGAGTCTGATTGGAGAAAAACCTGAGTACTGGACCCTGTTTCAGTTTGTGATCCCAAGAGTGAAATTAAGACACAAACAAGGTCGAGTACCATAATCGAACAGTTTGTTTATTACAAATTACAAAAAGACAGTTATTGTGAAAAGGGGAAATTATTGTGATAAAGGGGATAGTGATAGGATAGATTGGAAAAAAAGGGAGAAAATGAAGCAAGAATTTGGGGTGCAGAGAGAGAGAGAGAGATAGTCACCACTGTGGATCCAGCGGTGTCCTGGGGATCCGTTGTCGTTGTCTATGGTGGTGGAATTTCTTCAGGGTTCTTAGTCTCGTAGTATCAGAGCAGAGGGTCCCCAAGAGTCCGTCAGTGGTGGGTGTCCTCATGGAGGCATCTTTCTGGAGTCCCCTTGAAGACACCCATTTTGGTGATGTTTTACTCCCCCTTTTATATTGCTGTTCCTGGTGGACTAGTTTTTCTGGTCTTGCAGTCAACAGCAGGGTGTCTGTACACACACAGGTGTCTGCAGCAATTCTTGAGATAATGGACAGCAATTCCTCACACCAGTCCTCGAGGTAATGGATGGAAGAGTGTTATCAGCTCTTTCTTATTCATCCCTCATGCAGTGGATGGTGGAGTCCCAGTTCAGCTCTTCACTCCCTTCTTCCAGGCAATGGATAGAAGAGTCTTAACTCCTCACACCCATCTCTCAGACAGTGATTGGTGGAGTCCTATTTCAATTCCTCACACCAATTCTTGAGGGGATGGAAGGAAGAGTCTTAGCACTTTCACACTCATCCCTCAGGCAGTGGATAGTGGAGTCTCATCTCAGCTTGTCATACCAATCTTTGAGACAATGGACAGTGGAGTCTGATTTCAGATCAGTCTCACAATCCTCCTGCTGGCTGGTACTGCCAGAATTTTGCTAGTGGATTCCCTTCTCCCAGGTAGCGAACACACACACACACACACACACACACACACACACACACACACATACACACACACGCAAACTTCACCTCTGTGCCTGGCGAAATCTTGGAGCAGATTCTCCTGGAAGGGATGCTAAGGCACATGAAAAACGACAAGGTTCTTGGTGACAGCCAGCATGGTTTCACTAAAGGGAAATCCTGCCTGACCAATTTGATGGCCTTCTATGGTAGGGCTAAGGAACTGATGGACAGAGGTAGAGCAGTTGATGCCATCTACTTGGACTTGTGCAAAGCGTTCGACACTGTCCCACAAGACATCCTTGTCTCTAAATTGGAGAGACACCAATTTGATAGGTGGACCACTCAGTGGATAAAGAACTGGCTGGATGGC
>WYDI02040924.1:0-15926 GCA_009867235.2 Psittacus erithacus
TAGTTACTGGACTGTTCTTATCTCAACCCGTGGGAGTTACATTCTTTCGATTCTCCTCCCCATCCCTCCAGGAGTGGAGAGGGGGGGAAGGACAGGTTGTGGGGGGGAAAGAGCAGGCTACATGCTTTTCTAATTTACGACTAAGCTTAAACCATGACAGCATCTCAGTGGCAGTCTGTCCTTTAAGACTATCCTTTGACACTGCACAGTGCTAACTTTTTACTTACTTGAAGAGATATCTGCAGATCCATTTTGAAACTGAAGTTATTTATGAATAGCAAAGACTACTGACACTTAATTTTGCAACAAAATGACAGAGTCCTTGATCAACGCTAGTCTGAAAAACTGCATTATACACATTTAATGTGTCTCAGTATTTTCAGTCAAAAAGGATACTTCATTTCAAGATACAGAATGTTTTATGGTGCTGTTACTGAGACATTCATTCTGAAAATGGGGCAGTGTTTCATGCCAGTTGTGACTACAGTTGATATATGTTAAGAATTGATGTTAAGGAGTACTAAGTCCCATAACTCTAACTAAAGCCCTTGGGAATTTCATTACTGAGCAGCCCTGAAAAATCTCACTAATATGTGGTAGTTTCAAGGTCACAGATGAGATCTAAACCCTTGATGTACCTGATAATCTGTAGAGGATATTCATATTATCACCTACTGTGTATTATGAACTGTCTTAGTCTGAAAAAACATCAAACGCTGCAACAAAACAGAAACTCTATACATTAAAATCCAACAAGCTAGGAATAAAGTTTTCACTTCTCAACATACTTATTCTATTTCTCAGTGTTGTCGAGGTGGCTTTAGGATTCTGCTTTGGTTATATTTAAAAAGAAAATATCTCTGAGCAAACCAGAAAGAAATGCTGACTCACCTTCCATTCTGTGGGCAGTTAATGAAAGAAAACTTGATAAAATATTTGTGACGGTGAAACTGTTACCAGTTGCTCAGAAACCCTTAATTGAATGAAGATTTTAAAATGAGACAGGATATTAAAGCTAAATTCTATGGGGTCTCACTCTGCAGAAAAATTAGCTATGAAATCTGATTCCATTACTAATGGTCAAAATTGTATATATGCATTTCAGGCGAGGATCACAGACTACTTTTAACTGCCATAAACATCACTGCATCCAATATGAAGAAAGAGTTACTGGTATGTCACAGATGGTTTTTAAAACTTGATAATATTCTCTATTGATTCAAAGGCTCTGTGTTAAATTCTGAACAAAGCAACAGACCAAAGAACTCAACAGGATCAAACAAGCGTGTAGGGCCAATATGTGTCTAATGAGGGTAGATATATACTGTGGGAAACAGCATGGAAAGAGTTAACAAGGGAAGCTGGATTTCCTACAGCATGCATAATCCAGGTGACCAATCACTATGTAAGGTGGCATGCAGGTGGCGCGCGTGATCAGCCTGAGTGTGTATAAATATGCATTAAAAGAGCTCAATAAACTAGCAAGCTCCATCACTCATATTGAGTCAGTGTCTTGACTCTGGCTGGTCTCCTACATCTGGGTCCCTACAATATACAACATCAAACGCTGAATTATTTGCTGAAGGAAATATTCCTAAGGGGGATGATTACTGCAAATGCATTTGAGATTTGAGATTGAGAGCAGCCCTGAGGAGAAAGACTTGGGTGTGTTATCAGCATTATTCTCAGACTAAAGTGAAAACAGAGCACTGCACCAGCTACTAGGAAGAAAATTAACTCTATCCCAGCCAAAACCAGGATGCTATCTGTATTTTTTAAGTGAACTTGTTTATACACTTGTGATAGATTTTGGAAGAAAAATAAAATCTTTTTAAGATTATTACATTGATATAGACTTCCAATAATTCTATTCTACCTTTTTTTAAATTACTTTATTAAGTTTCCATATTTTTTTCCCCTTGGGATTGATGTGAGTATAACCAGCTTAGTCATCCTAACTTTGTGTACTCTTTCACCATCAGTACACTTTCAGCCTTCTGGAATTCCAAGCAGAAATGATCCCTTGCAGAATTTCCAGTCTTGTTTTTAAAGGCAATAACTATTTGGCTTTGAATCCTGCAAAGTCTTTAGGATCAGCTACATCTTGTTTCAATTAATTTAGTGATTTATGTGCATTTTGCAAAACTTTTCAGCCCATATAAAGAACATTTCCTCTTCATCTATGAACAGCTTGAACACGGGGTACGCAATTACCTTACCTCTAAACAAAATAATATCAATGTAAGAAATGTGAGACATCCCCCCTAAAAATTTATTCTCGTAAGAAGACATTTGTTCTAGTAAAAGTGATGAATAAAACTCCTTTCTAATGTTGCTATTTCTGTATACTTTCTGAGGCTTCTGGTCTGCATTGCAGCATTTTAGAAGTGCTATGTCTTTAATTTTCCAGATCATAGAATCATACAAGCAGCTAGGTCAAAAAAGACCTTTAAGATCATCAAGTCCAACTATCATCCCAGCATTGTAAAGTCCACCAATAAACCATGTCACTAAGGGCCTCATCTACACATTTTTTGAACACTTCCATGGATGTTGATTCCACCACTTCCATGGGCAGTGTGTTCCAATACCTGATCAAGCCTCTTGGGGAAGAAATTTTTCCTAATATTAGGAAAGTTCCTCTCCCAGTTCACTGTTTAATCCATGTTGGTTCCTCCCATAAGATTGGAAGTGTATCAATCACATTTCATACTGTGTTTTTAAGGCAGGGTGTGGGTAGCACTGGGCTCATTGATGAATGGATAAATTAGTTTTTGTTACTATTGCATTTAGAAGCCTTACTTTGGAACAAACGGTATCAAATACTGTGAAAAGCAAAGGGAAAAAATCAAACCTGACATAAGAAACTGTAGATACACAGAAAAAAAACAAAAGAAACCCCACCCACCTCATGCATAGAGGACAATATTTGTCATGATAAAAAGGTGTAGCTTCACAAGAATGGCAGACTAGCTATTACTAGTCTTTTTAGAGGACAGCTAGGAAAATCTGAAGAAAATCAATGAAAAAATATTATGTGTATATAGGTGATCCTATCAAGTAAGAATGACAACC
Organism: Psittacus erithacus; assembly: GCA_009867235.2. Taxonomy (NCBI): domain Eukaryota; kingdom Metazoa; phylum Chordata; class Aves; order Psittaciformes; family Psittacidae; genus Psittacus; species Psittacus erithacus. Next base: position 3,076 of record WYDI02040924.1, read on the forward strand.
TAAGGAAAAGCAGAATGAATTCAAGAGAAAGAAAATGATGTTTTACCCTGTGGGCAGATAAAAATAGCCATTCTCAATAGTGAATGAAAAATGGTAAGTAGGGAGACAAACAAGCAGGGAAGGTTCTTTCAGGGGATGAAAATTAGGTTTTGTTTAATATGGCGAAGAAATCAATGCAGAGGATGAAAAACTCTTGACATTAAATTAGACAAAGACCATGTAGTGTTTAAATATCATTCTTATCTGCAAATTTCATATATTCATATTAAAGACAAAAATCTCCAGAACAACCACGCTGTGAAATGGCTAAAGTAGGGGTTGCAAATGATATAGAATGTGTCTATGTGCAATACAAAAAACTTTGGTACTCAACCTGCATTAGGTATTATTCACTGTTGTCTCCAGAATAAATAGCAGTAACTACTGAGTTAATTTAGAGAAATATATTTCATTATGTCCTACTGATAGGGAAACACAGTATTTATAAGGGAGTGTACCACTGGGAGTAACATTATGTAAATTAGAGAAAAATACCTGAATGTTTGAGAATACGTCAGTTTTGACAAAGCGATTCCATTATTTGAAAAGTTGTTCAGCAATGTAAAAGCTGAATTACAGTCTAAGCAAGACTCAATTCTATCACTGATCACCTACTGCAGATATGTTAAATCTATAACGAATTTGCAAGACAGGGAAAACTGTTGAAACTGAGTAAAGCTAGATTTTTTTCTCATACAGAACAAAGTGTCACCATGGTCCAGTGTAGCGCATACATGGACAATGTATTTAAACACTGTTTGCCATTTCTATAAAGAGAAATAAAACATAAAATAAAACAGGTATCAAATTAATTATTCAATTAAATTGATTTATTATTAGAAAACTATGTTGGAGCAACCTTAGGCACAACTACAGGCTGGGAGGGAAATGGACTGAGAGCAACCCTGAGGAGAACACCTTGAATATGTTGGTTGATGAGAAGCTCAACATAAGCCAGCTTCAGTGTGAGCTTGCAGCCCAGAAAGCCATCTGTGTGCTGGGCTGCTTCAAAAGGAGCATGACCAGCAGCTTGATGGAGATGATTCACCACATCTAATCACTCTCATGAAACCCCACTGGAGTACTGATTTCAGCTCTGGGACCCCCAGCATCATTATTACTTATTAGGACAAGATATGACACTTTCAGAAAAAAAAGGTATAAATTCTCAGAAATAAAAAGTGACATGCTTTGGAGTGCTGCTCACTGGGACATTTCCAAAGGAGTGACTGGTGATCATTTCTGTGGCCACTGAGTGGTTTGGATGCAGTGACACAGTCTGGCAGCAAGAGTCACATGCAGGAGTAATGTACTGCATTTAGATTGTTAGTTCAATAAATATTGAGACTGGATGATTGGATAAACTTTGGTAAGTCATAATATTTCACTGGACACTTTTTTTTCTTGTCTGTTTTTATAAATGAAGGTGGCTAGAAAAAGTGAAACTAAATAAATGTAATTTATATGTGAAATTTTACTCTTACTGGAGAGAGAAACAGGGGATTGATACCTATCTTTTGTATCACCTTTCAGAATGATATTTACTGAAAGTATAGGAATTTAAAATTGTCAGAAACAATTTAGTCAACATAACAGAGAATAAGGCCCGTTACGCACCTGTCTGAAACTATGCCATTATCTAGAAAGTAGGGGATAAAAAGGGAAAGGTGTATGGACAGATATATGAAATTCATGAAGACCTCTTCAGTGAGATGTTCTGGAAATAGGATTACTTGCGTGGTACAGATTTAATTGAGAGTATCTGCCTCATTGCCCTCCTCCCTTTAAATTACAATGAACTGTCTAGATAGGTTTCAGCATAAGTCTGGAAGGTCAGCTGGTTCTAAAAGGCAATTGCAGCTGTTTATCAATGATCAGCAATTTCTGCAAGAAGGCTTTGACAATTCGGAGCTACTAGCACACTTGAATTTTGTAGTCTGTATTACAGGTCAGATAGAAAAGCAATTTTCCGTTTCAAAGCATCCAGGTCTTTTGGGTTTGTGGGTTTTGCTAATATTATCTATTTCTTCAAACTGTTTTTGCTTTCAGGGGTTGAATTGAATGAGTATGGAACTTTATACATAAGAGAACAAAAATACCTGCCAAGGCCTAACATGATAGCAAATATAGATCAGGCACCAAGGCTGGGATTTATGAAGTTTAGCTGTGGATGTCAGCATCTAAACCAGTCACTTCAAGCTCCTTTTACAGTCAGCAGAAAGAAATAGGTACTTTCAGTATGAAATATCTCATTCTGAAGTGGAAGTTGCTTGGGATATCACAGGCATGTGATCTCATGGAATGAGTCCCATGCAGGCCATGAAGATGTTGAAAGAACTGGAACATTTCTCCTATAAGGAAAGGCTGAGAGCTGTGACTGTTCAGCCTGGAGAAGAAGGCAGCCCAGGGGGATCTTTTCAATGTACATAAATAGCTAGGGAAGTGCGAGTATAAAGAAGACAGAGCTGTTTTCACTGGTGCCCACTGACAGGACAAGAGGCAATCGGGACAAAATGAAACACAGGAGGATTTCTCTGAAAGTCACTTTAGTACAGTGGGAGTGACTGAGCACTACACGACGTTGCTCAGAGATACTGTAAACTCTCTGTCTTTGGAGATACTCAAAAGCTGCCTGGACCCTGACTGCAGCAACATCACCAGGTAGCCCTGCTTGAGCAGGGAGTTTGGACCGCAAGACCACAGAGGTAGCTTTCAGCTGCAGTCATTCTGAGATTCTGTGAAATATGCTTTATAAATTCCTGAAAATGTATTCTTTGAAGAATACAGTGATGAATAATAGCAGGAGATTATAATTTTTTTTTTTTGTTTTTCTCTACAAAATAATTTATTGCTATGATAACTCCCATAATTTAAACTTAAAAGGCACACTTTAAAGCATCAAATACATAGAAGGAAATGGTAATAAGTAATACTTAATTACTTAAACATAAGCAGTTCGTACTGCCTTATTTAAATTTAGGGAATAGTCTAAAGCCAGAAAGTACACTGGTATTTCAACTCATGAAGTTCAAGCGAGGTTAGTTACTTACAGGATTTCTCAAGATTTCCCAAGCGTTAGTAAAGAGCAGATGCTTGTAAAAATTTGTGATGGGCTGAAACTATAAGTTTTAAGGCCCAGAAAGGCTCTCTGTCTTGAATGCTTAGAGGATGACAGCCACTTACTCATGGAGAAAGTTATGCAACCATTTTCAAAGAGCAAGCAGGTGTCAGGCTTGTAGGGTGAGCCTTCAGAGTTACCTTCCAGTTAGCACACTAGGACTTACTCTCTTCTGTGTAGGACCTACTTCTCCCTATGGAGAGATTGTCTTCTGGTCTCTCTACAGGGGACTGACCAAGTCTTTATCTGGGAATGGTCCAACTGCAGGAGGTATCCTTGTGGGGAAGAGAGACAGTTTTGAATAGCAAATTCCTGTATTGAGTTAGAAATATTAATAAATGTAGAGGTGCTTTACTTAAAACAAGATAACATACATACTTCTGGTCATGAAGAAAATCCTTTGAACATTTCTCAGTTTTATTCAAAGTCACATGAAACATATTAAAAATTAAAAATCTTTGAGTTAAAAGAAAAAAAAATGACTACTTAGGTCTTGTTCATACACTTTTGAAGTAAGCAACACTTTTATCATTTCTACTTATAATATAAAGGTAGTGCTAAGAAGAAAGCAGTGTCATTCATTTGACTTACATCAGTAAAGTATGCCTCAAATTGCTCTTTTTAGCATGCCTAAATTCCTTTCAGCAGCAATGATATGACAAATTCATATTTTACCCACCTGTGAAATTCTAGAAAAGTTATTTCTGTTTTATGCAAGATGCAGTAAGATTAGGTTCATATTTCTCTGATCAAATTAATCAGATCTTAACAGATAGCTCCTGCAAGGATTGTCTTTGCCAACTAATCCATTATTATTGTGCAATATCCACTTAATTCTCAATAACTGTCAAGAATTATGATAATACATCTTAAAAAATGAATTATGTATCATTACTTGGTTTTTGTCTAAACCACATTGTAATAGTGGAAAGATTAAAATGAAAAAATAGCTGATAACCTCAAACAATAATCTGAATATCTGTATTCTTGAAAAATACTGACAGCGATTGATGTGCAAAATATTTGAAAATTAAACCAAAAATATTTGTTGCTAGGGTAGCAAAATCTTATGAAAACATTTAAAATAAGTTTAAAGAGTATAGTGGGGTAAAAGGTAGTTTATCAAAGCATCATGATAAAGCCAACATTGAGAAGTTAATAGTGGTGCATTCTGGGGCACGTGAGACAAATATAATTTGAGTGAGGGATCAAATTGGCCCGAGCATGAGCAAGAAGGGATGAAAATTTATATTTTCACTCAGTCTTCCATATAATGTCCTGCTTTGTGTTCCTCAGCAAACATGTTGCTCAAGGCCTGTGTAGGTGGAAAAAAAGTCTGAATAATAAATAAATGTATGCAGACTCTCTTTCACAAAGAGTGTGTGATGCAAAAGCTCAGGAAATTGAGCAAGCAGACAGCTAAGCCATATCTATTTCAAATCCAAGTGTAAGCAAAAACTGGGAAGTGCTGGATATTACAAGGGTGTCACCATAGCACCTGTCAGTAGCATAAACTTCCTTGCTTCCACCTTTCCCATCCAATATGCATGTAATATCTCCTCTTAGGCCCTCCCATCTCCCAAGTATGAGACCTCAAAAAGAAGGAAATTATTTAGAGATGCCACTTTTTAAACATTGAAATACCCCACTTTTAAACTGTATAGGATGAGAAGAAAATGGGTAAAATAAGCTGCAAGATTATTTCCACCTAACAAGAGCAAAATAAAGTTTAAAACTAAATAAGACTTTTCCCTGATCTAAAGCAACACAAAGAAAAATTGTTTTTTGTTTTTTTTTTCTCTAACATGTATAGCTTCTGTATCAATTGATTCAGACTAATGCTAAAGAACAGCAGAATCCAATGTAAGCTAAATTTGCTGGTAGATACACATAGTCTTGGTTTAAAGCTTTTAGAATATATTTGATTTGGAGAAAAGCTGGAGCTTTGTAAAATTGTTTTAAGCTCTGTCTTACTTTGCATCATGAAATATTTTGAAGAATTTTGTTATTAAATACTAAATATTAGTAAATAATTAAACCTGCTGATTACTCCACTACTTTTTTATTCCCTTATTTTGTGTAAATGCCATACTTAAACTTCTGAACACTGGCAGAAATTATACGTGTTCCCTGTAGATATTAAATATTGAGTGGGTTTTTTGAGTCACGTGGAGGCTGGAGTAGGAGATTGGAATTCCTACAGGTATTAAGACAGATAATGGGCAAGCATTGACACCAGTCATGAGTTTATCTCATGGAAAAGGTTTATTGCAGAATACCAAAAAGGAAACATGTGAAATAGGCTTTTTCATTAAAAACTAAGTTAAGCAGTACATTTCATTTTTTTTTTTTATTTTTATGAAAGGAGATTTGAAAAAAAGATCTTTGTATTATGCTCTATGATAAGATCTGACTTATTTTCCATAAAAGAGGTCTCTGTAGTAATCACCATTAATGCTAAGGTCATCTCATTGGTAGAAATGAGTACTCTTTTCCAGGTGACAGAACTAAGCCTGGCTAAACTAGAATTACATAATTATTATTAATTAATAATTAGTTATTATTATTAATAATCATATTTTGTTATTACTGTATTGCTGTCTGGGTTAACTTTAATTTCAAATCATAAATTATAGTACTTTTTTTTTCTGAGCAACACTGAAGCTCTGATTTTTAGAGATATTGAGTATTCAGACCTCCAACTTTTTTCAATTAACAGCTTGGGTTTGCACTGTCATTTCAAAGCAGTTTTAAATAAAGCTGTAGCGTGTGACATAATATGATAATAAGAAGGAGCTATGTATATTTTAGGCAAGAATTAAGGTAATAGATGCAACTTACCATAAGTGATAACCTACCAACAGTCAGATTCTGCTCGTATGGAAAAAAAGGGCTGTTTGTGGCTATTTTTATAACGTATTTAGGGCTCATGTATTAGCTTTGTAAGATGTCAGATGTATGAATATCATAATAAGCTTTTGAACATAGTCACTTAAAGAAGTAAGAAAAGTGAAGAGCATTTCCATTGTTTTTTCCAGTGTATAATAATAATGTAATCATGACTGGAAAAGTCATGGAATATTGCCGTAAGTGTAATAATAACAAGAGCAAGAATAATGAAGTTTATTTTTCAGTGGGTGTGTAATTAGATTACTGTTCATCAAGAAAACTGACTACTTGCAATGGATTACCATCAGTACATCATCTTCTAATCTTACCATATGGGATTTGTCATTGTGCCATAGAATACTTCAAGACCGTGAGATTGGTGAGGAACAGAATGTTGACAAAGGAAGAGCTATGGATGCTGTCTGTCTGGACTTCTGCAAAGTCTTTGACACAATCCCCTACAAAATCTTTCTTTCTAAACTGGAGTGGTAGATTTAATGGGTGGACTGTTCGATAGATGAGGAATTGGCTGGATGGTCATATCCAGAGGGTAGTGGTCAGTGGCTTAATGTCTGGATGGACACCTGTGACAAGTGATGTCTTTCAGGGGTATGTACTGGGACTAGTACTGTTTGATATCTTCATCAACAACGTAGACAGTGAGATTGCTGACAGTGCACTGTCAGCAAGTCTGCAGATAACACAAGCTGAGTGGTGCTGTTGACACACCTGGGGAACAGAAAGCTATCCAGAGGGACTTGGACAGGCTCAAGAGGTGGGCCCATGTGAACACCATGAGATCCAACAGTGACAATTGCAAGGTCCTGCAGCTAGGTCAGGGCACTCTCCAGTATCAGTATAGGCTGAGGGATGAATGGATTGAGAGTACCCCTGAGAAGGAGGACTTGGGGGTACTGGTGGATGAAGGATTGGACATAATCTCTCAGTGTGTGCTTGCAGCCCAAAAGACCAATTGTATCCTGGACTGCATCCAAAGGAGTGTGACAGCAGATCAGGGGAGGTGATTCTGCCCCTCTGCTGTGCTCTGGTGAGACCCCACCTGGAAGACTGTGTCCAGCTCTGGAGTCCTCAGTACAAGAAAGACATGGACCTGTTGGAAAGGGTCCAGAGAAGGGCCACAGAAATGATCAGAGGAATGGAGCACTTCTTCTATAAGGAAATGGTGAGAGAGTTGGGCTTTTTTAGCCTGGAGAAGAGAAGGCTCAGGGGAGACATGGTTGTGGTCTTTCAGTTCTTTAAAGGGGCCTATAAGAAAGACTGGAAAAGACTTTTTAACAGGGCCTGTTGCAATAAGATTAGTAGTGACAGTTTTAAACTAAAAGAGGGGAAATTCAGGCTGGATGTGAGGAGGAAATTTTTTACGAAGATGGTAAAATACTGGCACAGGTCACTGACAGATGTAGTGATGCCCCATCCCTGGAGACATTCAAGGCCAGGCTGGATGTGAATCTGGGCAACCTGATCTTGTTGAAGATGTCCCTGCCATTGCAGGGGGTTGGACTAGATGACCTTTGAATGTCCCTTCCAACCCAAACTCTTCTATGATTCTGTCATTCTATGAACTGTGCTTACTGTGCTCAAGGACATCACCTCTCATAGAAGAAAATGGATTTCTTGTCAAGAATACCAAAAGGAAAAGTATGTTTAATTTCTCATGAGACTTGCTGTGAAACAGAAAGACAAAAAAAAAAAAAATCAGTTTGATAATGGCCTGAAACAAAGACATCAGAAGAGACAAAGACCGACACATTTATGCAAATAAGCAGTTCTTGCATAAGTAACTCCATACATTTCTTGTATCAACAAAGAATACAAAGACCAAAAGTCTCTCGGCATTTTTTGAACAAATATAAACATAAATGAAACAAATTTTCCAAATCCGATGGGAAAAAAAAGTGCTTTTTACAATTATAATGCGATTGTATATAAAAGTTATACTTCATAGATGTTATGAAATACTGTGTGGACTTCATTCTTTTCCCATTAAAGACATTTATAGAACTGAAAAGATGTTTTTCTATTCCTGACCTTATTTAGTTGAATTCATAGTAGACATAGGATTGTGCCAAAACAGCTTTAGTTATGTTATCAATGAACATATACTAATTTGTACTCATATTGCAGCGACTTCCTACTCAAATCCTCACAGCATCTATAGCTGTGCCAATGCAGTGAAGATATATGTACTATCTTTCAGAATATGGAGAATACCATTACATCTAACTGCTTAAATTCTATCCTAAATTTCTATTTTAGCATGACAATAATTAAATCTCTAGTCTTTACAAAGGAAAACAATCTGCCTGTTCACAGGAAAACTGATGACAATGACATGGAGAAGGCTATAAACTCAACAATTTCTTTGTCTCAGTTTTTACTGGCATTCACTTTTATGTCTCCAAGGCCCTGAATTTCTTGAGAGAGACTGGGGGCAGGAATTCTTATCCATTGTAAAAGTTCAGGTTCCAAATCACCTGAGGAACCTAAACATAGACAAATTCACAGGACCCGACAAGACGCATTCAGGATGTTGAGGGAACTGGCACATGTGGTTCCCAAGTTGCTCTCCAAAATATTTGAAAAGTCATGGCAGTAAAGCTAAGTACCCAGTGACTGGCAAAAAGTGAAACAACACCCATTTTTAAAAAAGGAGAAAAGAAGGAGCCTGGGACCTTTTCACCAGTCAACCTCACCTCTGTGCCCAGAGACATCATGGAACAGATCCTCGTGGAAGATATGTTGAAGCATATGGAAGATGGAGAGGTAATCAGAGACTGCCAGCATGTCTTCACAAAAGGCAAATTGTGCCTGACTAATCTTGTGGCCATCTACAAAGAAGTGACTGTATCAGTGGACAAGGGAAGAGCAACTCATGTCATGTACCTGGACTTCTGTAAGACCTTTGATATTGTCCCCAGAATTCCTACCTCTAAGTTGGAGAAATATGGATTTGATGAATGGATTGTAGCATAGATAAGTAGTTGGCTGGAAGGCAGCATCAGTAGAGTACAATCAAACTCCAAATGGAAGCCAGTGATGAAGGGTGTACTCAAGGGTTCACGCTGGGACTAATACTATTTGATATCTTTATTAACGACATAGTGGGATTGAGTGTACCTTCAACACGTCTGTGGATCATACCAAACTCAGTGGTGCAGTTGGTACACTTGAGGGAAGGGATGCCATCCAGAAAGGCCTTGACAGGCTTGAGAACTGGGCCCATAAGTACCTCATGAAGTTCGATAAGGCCAAATGCAAGATCTTGCACCTTGTTGAGGCAATCCTTACTACCAGTGCAGGCTGGGTGATGAATTGCTTGTGAGGAGCCCTGCAGAAAAGGACTTGAGGATAACGATAGATGAAAAATTGGACATGAGCCAACAATGTGTGCTTGCAGCCCAAAAAGCTAATAGTATCTGCAACTGAAAGAAGTGTGGCTACGCAGGGAGGCAATTCTATGCCTCTGCTTTTGTGAGAACCCGCCTGGAGTACTCCATCCAGTTTTGGAGTTCCCAGTACAAGAAAGACATGGACCTGCTGGAAAGCCACAAAAATTATCAGAGGGGTGGCGTACCTCTCCTGTGAAGACTGGCAGAGAGAGCTGAGGGGTTAGGGAAGAAAGGCTGAGACAGTTCAGCCTGAAGAAGAGAAAGCTCTAGGGAAACCTTATTGCAGCCTTTCACTATATAAATGGAGGCTTATAACAAAAATTGAGACAGAAACTTTTTAGCAGGGCCTGTAGCAACAGTTCAAGAGGCAATGTTTTTAAACTGAAAGCCAGTAGATTTACGCTGGATATAAGGAAGAAATTTTTTACGATGCAAGTGTTGAAGCACTGGAACAGATGCCCCAGAGAAGTTGAAGCCCCATCACTGACAATGTTCAGTCAGATTGCATGGGGCCTTGAACAATGTGATCTAGTGAAAGATGTCCCTGTGCATGGCAGAGGAGTTGGAACTAGATGATCTTTGAAGGTCCCTTCCAACCCAAACTATTCTATTATTCTATGATTCTTAAGATTTTTGATATTTGTGAGACTTCAGTGCAAACAGTTCTGTATTTCATTAAGGAACATAATGTATTTCTATGTAAGCATATAAGTAAGTACATGCACTTTCACAGTGTCTTTGGCCCAAAATCCTTCTACTTTCTTATTTCTGTTGAAAAAACCCAAGGTAGGTTATTTACCTCCCATACGTAGCAATTAACACGGTTAATTTCATTTAAACAAAGCTTTAAATGCAGTAAGCCATAATGAGAATCCTTATCATGTGATTATGAAATGGCTTCAAGGGAGTAACCCTTGCTATGAAAATAAAAATTATTAAAAATGCAATGCATACTATGTGCACACGTAGAACAACAAAGGAGGCCTGCCATTTCAGTGCCTTATAGATGACAGACTTTTCATTGGACTGTTGCATGTTAAGAAATCCTTCTTCCGAGCTGAATGTCTTTTTTTTTATTATTATTTTATTTTATTTTACTGTTCTGAATCCCACGTGGCTACTGGGAGATCATGAAAACCATGACCTGAGCATATAATTCTAATTATGTAATCACTTGGTAATTTTTCAGAGTGAAAAAGTCAGCTGCCTTTAGAGACTAACACATACCTTTGCGCTATTTGTTCTGGCACTGTCAGGCCTTTCTGGGAAGACTAAACTAGTTTAGATCCTGTTTCGTAATCATTCAGCTATATTATGCTCACTGTAGACAAGCCAGCCACTAACTATCACATCCACCACCTGTTCTTTCTTTTTAGTGAACAGTAGGTACAACTTTATGTCATCCCAGATCATGACATGACCCACAACACCCTCCTGAAATCTTGACTGCTTGAAGCCTATTGCACTGCCCTGCTAGCAGATGTCAGGCAATTTACAGTCCTCCATGGGAAATAGGATTTGTCACAGAGAAACTTCCTCCTATGGTCTGAAAAAGCTTTGTCCACTTCTTCACCTTGATTGGGTGGACACAAACCCACCATGGTGTCACCCTTACTGGTGTGATCCTCTGACCTGGCCCTGTGAGCTCTCACCCTTTCTCTTCCCTGTCTCAGAGAGGAGCCCCATATGTCCAAGCTGTTCCTTCACAGTAAGGGCAGCCTTTCTCCTTATTCTGTCTCTCTAGAAGATCTTGCACCTGTCCATCACTCAATGCGTTTGTTGCATCTGTCCTATCATATCTCAGTTTTCAAAAAACATCCAAATTGCCTGGGTGGGGCCCTAGTCACTCTTGCTTGCTTTCAGCCTGCACCACGTTAGTGGACCAGTACTTGTGGTTGGACCCCTTTCACCTTGTTGTGAGAAACTGAACTGAAATTAGACTCCACCACCAGCTGTCTCAAAGATTGTTGTGAGAAGCTGAGGTTCACTATCTTGAAGATGGGTGTGAGGAGCTGAGATGGGACTCTGCTGTTCATGATCTCAAGGATTGGTGTGGGGAATTGCTGCCCATTATCCCAAGGATTGCAACAGACAAGTGAAGTTGAAGAGCTGGCTGCAAGACCAGTGAAACTGGATGCACGTGATCCACCAGGAACATGTAGTACATGACATTAAGAACATAGGTAATCCCCCCAACATATAATAAAAGGGGAAAAAAGTAATCACTGTTGTGGCCACCCACCTCTGATGACTGCTATGGACCCTGAGGTCATCCACCACTGAAGACAACAACTACAGACCCTAAGAACGCCACTGGATCCACAGTGGTGACTATCTCTCTCTGCACTCCAAATTCTTGCTTAATTTCCATCTTTATTTTTCAACCTGTCCTATTGCTATCTTTTCTATAATAATAATCTCTTATTTTTTTTATAATAAACTGAGCAATTGCAGTACTTGACTTTGTTTGGGTCTTAATTTCACTGTGGGGATCATGAACAAAATATGTCGACCCTGGGTTTTATCCAGTCAGACGCTGACACCTGTTTCATCATTCCTTAGCTTTCTTGTTACTTGAGCTCTGCACCTTCTGCTTTCCACTCTTTCTACTGTTTATCTCTTTAGTCTCTCTTGTCTACTTTCCTAGTTTAAAGCTCTTCTGCTCAGGTTGGCCTGCCTCTGAAAAAATTGCTTTTGCCTCACTTTGCCAGAGCTATCACATCCTTCCCCAGCAATTCTTGATCCTCAGAACCTCAAAGATTCTATGATCGTAAAAGCCAAAACCTTGTGATGACGCCAGTTGATGACAACCGTTTACTGACCATAAGGATCTTTTCCATTCATCTGCTATCAAGGCACTGAACCCAGTAGCAGGTGAATGACAGAAACCTTAGCCTAGAGATACATCAGATCTACCTGAGCCCAAACCATGCAACAGCACTAAGAGTGTATGTGATGGTACTGGGAGTCTTCTTCCAGTTGGGGAAAAATATCCCCCATCTACTGGCTTGAGTTGCTGTCTTGAGGTTTGCTGCTTGCTGTGGGCTTGGATCTGGGATGTTGCTGATTCTGTTAATGATTGACCAAGCTGGTTTTATTTTTCTGGAAAAGCAACTTTCATTTTTAATATGTTATTTCTTTAAAAAGAAGATAATCTCACTATCAGTGAGAACACACTCGTAAATTAGAGTAAGTGCAACCAATGCAGAGTATGCATTTTTGACTTTTATTTCTGCATTGACTGAAGATGTTGATATTCCTGACAACTTCCACTGACCTACTAGGAAATTTCCAACCCCACCCCAAACATGAACTGAAATCAAAAGTAACTTTAATTATCATGACATTATTATTGTGGATGATAAGGATGTGAAAGAAAGAAGGAAAAGAAATTA
>WYDI02040926.1:0-10630 GCA_009867235.2 Psittacus erithacus
ATAGAATAGTTAGGGTTGGAAAGGACCTTAAGATTATCTAGTTCCAAGCCCCCTGCCATGGGCAGGGACACCTCACAGTAAAACATGCCACCCAAGGCTCTGTCCAACCTAGCATATCATATATGCCTTGCCAAGGAAAATTTATAAACTAGGTTTCAATATTTAAAATGTCTCATTGTACAAGAAGTATACAGTGGGAACACAAGGTTAAGCAACAGAGTCTTTAGGCTATGTTAAAAAGTTGAGCCCATAAATTCTGATTTGTCAAATAATTTAAGGAGTTTAAGAATAAAACCAGATGCTTTAAGAAAGGATGCCAAATAACTGAGAGTACGTGGAGGAATAGAAGTGGGAAAGCTGTGCAAAGAGGCCAAGGGCAAAAGCATGGCAACAAGAAGTAAAAATAGCAGGATAAAGATCATACTGCTACCAAAAAATAGCCTGTAATTCCTCATGTGTATGTGAAACTTGAATAGTGATCAAAATAACCTTCATGGAAGAGAAATATGAGATATTTACGTAGAAGCTCTCCAGAACAGCTATGTGTGGATGTAGATAATGAAGTATCTCCTTGTGAAATAACTTTTTATCCAGTGGAATAAAATTAAGCCAGATTCAATTTTGTTTCTTTATTCCTTCAATAGCTGGGATTAAAGATTTCACTTTCAGGTCATTTAATCTGCAGTTCTTTAAAAATATCATCTCTCATGATTGTATGTAAGGAAACATTGATCACATAGTTTTGTATTTTAATTAACTTACCCCCTTTGATTTTTACCTTATTTCTAAGCAGTAGAGTTTATTGCAAAACTGGAAAATGTTGAAACAGAATATATTTTAAGTGTCAAGAAATGTCAAGCATTTTATCTTGATTTCCTACAGTTGTTGCTCTTGCAAATTCAATTTACCAGTTCACTAAAATGCTGGTTTTGAAACTGTTATTTCTGAATGTAAGGGAAAGGGAGGTTATGGACTCAGAAATTGAGATAAGAAGTTCAGAAGTAGTCCTGATTAAATTTTTGTGGGCTTCTTGCCTACATGTTTTGTTCTGACATTTTGTGGAGTCTTTTATGTAGGAAACAAAATGTTTCTTTAAAGCAGAACTTTTGCTGACAAAACACATGCATTCAGTTTAGCTCATCAGGTTAATTTGCTGTCAGATTCATTCTATCATTTCATTTGCTTTCATTCTAGGATATTTTTAGGTTTATATATACGTATCTGTGGCTCTTTAAGTTAAAGCTCATTCTCAGAATTTATTTTGAAGAGGACTTTTTTTCCTTTCTATAATGGGATGAATGAAAAATAACCAAAATTCAATCAAAAGGCCAAGCACGGCAAACTAATCTGATTTTGAGCTACTGAGTTGACGTACACACTGAGAGAGGGATTGGCGCTGGGCTTTTTATGTTGCTGGCAAGGCTACCTTTAACCGCAAATTTCTTTTTGGATGAAGTCCAGCTTAGTGATCTTATCAGTACTCATCCCAACCAAATAAGCTTTTCTCAGAAAACAGGGAATTGATAGGCTGTAAGTTTAGCGACTTAAAACCTGTCAGGGCACTGAATAATACCAGGACCTGGGGATTTGCCTGCAGAAAGCCTCCCAGAAGTTGGTCATGCTCTTAGCAGCAGCATTAACTTCTAGTCTATGGTTTTCTTTGGGGAATTGGAGAGACATTTTGTATATAACTGTAGCCTGGTTCATCAGTCTTGGGATACCTATCTCACTGAGAGGCATTGTAATGAATGAGTGTTGAGAAGTCAAGCGTGTCCATGTTTCGACAATTAATGATGTTCTCTGATTTACAAAGTGCCTCAAGCATCTCTAACTTCTTTTAATTTTCTCATCAATGCTGTCATTAAAAGGTGTGTTTTAAAATTTATCTTTTCTGTAACAAGCTTTTTGGTGGCTGGGCTTCCTTTCTGTCTACCCTTTTCCTCCCTGTATATACATTCTCCTGAAGCAATCTCATTATTCTTTGGCTGCAACGATACACCAGTTTGTTGGTTCCAAAATTGGTTTCTCAGTCTTCTCCATGCTATGTGTCTGCCAGGGCTTTTTTTTTATCCCCAGCATTTCCTGTTGGTATTTTATTTGTCTCTATTTAGATTAGTTTCTGTCATACCCACAACATTCCCAAATCTTGTTTTATCCTTTTTTTGCTCACTGTTGGCACTATTTCTTTCAACCATACTCATGATACAGGGATTTTTTCAGATGTTTGCTCATTCTCTATTTGTGTCACAACTTAAGTCGCCAAGAAACAGCCCACTTTTTGGTGCAGGAACCCTTGACTCCAGCAGTTTCCTGCTTTAAATTATTTTCTCACATTTTTGTCCTCTCTGTCAAGACACCTCAGGAAGCATATTTTTCCATTGTGCTCTTTCTCTTTTGGTTTCACCACAGTTCATCCCTTTAGTATGTTCTTCTGCTCAAAATAGAGAGTTTACAGTGGCTTTGGCAGAGAAGCAGTATTGTAGTAGCATTGTGAAAAGCTGGAAGTAAAGCTAAATGTCAGCGTGAGGGATGGTCAATAGCTGAGATAATGCAATGCCATTGAAGGAACATGTTGCTTGGGGGGGTTAAAGACAACTGTGTCTTCAGATGATGTGCAGGAAGAATGGGGAAGGTTTAGGCATGGTTTATTTAATTAAGTATAGTAAACAGAGCCAAGCTGGAGATAACACCTTGGATATGTTTTTCTAAGAATAATACTGGGGTTCTCCTGGTCTCTGGGATAAGAAGATGAGGGGAGGACTTGCAGAAGAAGATTAAGAGCTATGCTTCCATTGTGCTATCTTGCACCACTGTGTGAATATCCCCAAGTAAATGTTCAAGCTGTGTGGCTTGGATTTTAGTTCAGAAAGCTCTGGAGAGCCAAGGTAGATTGGCAAATCATCAGCCTAAAGATTACAGCTGATTTGGTTTTTATGAGTGGGACTCAGCCATGATCCTTGCCTTGGATAGCCATTATGAAACTCTCATGGAAAATAAGAGGTGGGATGGGAATAATTCTGTGAAAAAGATCAGATAGAATTAAAAAAAAAATAAATAGTGGCATTATAACAGGCAAAATTTCCAGAAAGCAATACTGCCAGTGTGGTGAAGTTTCTGACAGGTGTCGATGGAGATATCTAGAAATGTGTAGGTAGATACGTGGGTAGATAAGCCCATGCGACCTTATCTGAGAGTCATCCTGTTATGCTGCTGATCTGACCCTTTTGTTCTGGGCCCTGTTTATTTGATGGCACCTACATTTTTTGAAATTTTACCTCACAATACGTTGTCTCATTCACTCCTTTCAGCAAACCTGCGTCTGCTGTGCAATCTGCGCAGAGTTTCTCTGCCTCAAACTTCTGGACATGGTGCAAGCTGGGATGGAGGATCTAAGTACGAGGAATGTGTTGATTTAACACAAGCATTCTGCAAGGGGAATAAAAGCTGTTTATTTTACAAGGACTTTGAAGTATATAGTAGCAAGGAAATACACTGCAGGAGAGGTGGGATTTGTAAAGCCTCAGGGAAGCAGATAATATTCAGTGCATGTTCAGAGCATAGTGCTGTCTGTGCCTCTGGTAGCAGTCCAGACTCTATCAGTGGAGCCTATTTGTGGTACACAGGTCCAGCTCAGTGTGCTTTAAGCCATTACATCTTCATCAGTTGTTATGCATGGCAAAAACCAACAAGGGAGAGAATAGTGCTTGTGCAGGTATAGTACAGGTAATGAAGAGGGGGACAGGGAAAACTCAGAGTTCTTCCATCCTCAGGAGAAAATACTGAAGGGCACAGCACCAAGCCAAAAGACAGAGCATAGCATCTTCCCAGAGACCAAGTGCCTGAGAGTTTGGGGGAAAAAATTGATGAATACAGAAAATAATAATTCAAAACCTGAGTGACAGCAAAAGCAAGATTTTCTACCAGCCCTTTCTGCTGAGAAGATAATCTTGATCTCAGCAGCTTCCAACTATATACCTCAGAGGCTGTCTGCTAACTGAATCAGAAAGACATGAATAATTTATTCACAAAAGGCAGGTATTTCAATGAGTTTTTGAAAGCCAAGGGTGTAAGATAAGCTGCTTGTTAGCCATGTTAATCTGGTTCATAGGAAACAGCCATATTATGCTTTGCCGCTGCTTTTGATGAAAATCTGAGCAATATTACTCTTCTCACAAGGTGCATTGTGTGCTGGATTGCTGAGAAATGAACCAAAAGATGGTGTGTGTTGCCTGGAGTAAAGGATATACAACTGTTCCTGAGCTGATGACTGCAGGGTGTCTATAAAGCACTTTTTAAGAATAACTCCATTGTAAACAAGCCTGGAAGGAACTTTTCCATCAGCTGTGACCCCGCACTCATCCCCACCCCCCCACCCCCCCCCCAAAGGAGCCATGGTGAGGATGGTTAAGAGTCAGGAGTCTGACTTCTCTACCAAGGTGTGACCTTGGTCAGAACACTTAACTTTGCAACTGAGATTTCCTTTCTGTGGATAAGACACACAAGAGTGGTGATAACTCATATGTCTTCATGTGAGGCATATGCATGTCACATTTCAACAGAGTTAATATACCGGGCATGTAGGAAGTAGTCCTCCAGATGTACCCAAGGGGAAGGATTTGGGTTCATGTGCCAGAGGGTGGTGGGTTAAAGCAGTGGTCCAAGTCCTGGGGCACTGCCAGCACTCACTGTTCTGCAAAACAGCAGTCTCCCATGAAATGAAAGCACAAGCAGCCTTTATGATATATTGGGTTCTTCTGAATTTCAGATCTGTTTTTCTTTAGAAATGTTGGCTCAGTTTTGCTTAAATTTCTGTTTAAACTCCTGGAAGTTAAAGGTTGAATATTTTTGGGAACTTACCAAAATATTAAGCTCAGTTGCATAAGCTGCTTTTCTACATACTCCTGATAAAAAGGTATGTGCTTTTTGTTGTCTCAAGGCTCACCATGAAATCTGAAAACTTCAGGCTGTGTCACTTTAATAATATACAAACACACTAAGCAATACAAAAGGCTTAAAATCAAAGCTGTGCTGTTATCTCTTCAGACCAGGACCTTTTTCAAGAAGGTTCTAATGTAGAAGCAGAATAACTTCCAGTTGCATCTTTGAAGTTTTTTTTAGTGTGATATCATGGACATTTAATCCGTGCTGTGACTGCTCTTAAAAATAGTAAGAAATTGCAAAGTGAAGCAGTAAAGGAAAGAAACTGTTTGAACATTTAATCATTCTCACTTGATAGTCTGTTGGTTCTGTCCCAGTATAGAGCAAACCTGGTCATGGCTGTAACTTTAAGTCTAATGCTGCTGAAATGTCCCAGTTTAGGTGTAGTACAGTGTGATGACGTGTAGAGGTATAAGGACTGCTAAAGTGATGACTGCAACATATTCTTTAATGTTCTCCTAAGACTCAAAGCATGCATTTGTGGTTTGAGTCTGTGGAGAGGCAGTGTGTCCCTGCAGAGGTCTCAGCTTGTAGCAGAGGGCTGCTTACTCACTTCAGTAAACCAGTGTACTGTTACTTTCCTTCCCTTAGGAAAATGTATTTGAAGTTCCATTGAAATTATTTGGTTCATGTTTGAGTGGTTTGAGGCTTTTTTGCCTATGTGAGTTTGGTTTTCTAGTTTTGTGTTTGGTGGTTTTGTTCCACAATGGCATTGAACTCTGGAAACTAATGCAGGAAAGAGGTGTTTGCTGAAACAGCAGATCCTAATCCAAGCCAAAGGGTTTCAACAAGGAGTCATTTGGCTGAATAATTTCCGTGCTCAGTCCCCCTTCTCCATCTATTCAATGATGAAAATAGCCTGAAATCTACTTGACCTTCTGCCTTGTTAATAAGTGCAATTAACAGCTGCTTGTCCTAATGAGCAAGAGCAACAAAATTACTGTATACTACCAAATTTAATTAAACTGTGTTTCAGGAAACTCTCTTTTAAATGGTAACTTATATCTCCTTGGTATTGGTTTCATCTTTCCTTTCTCCAACTTCATTGCCCTTTAGTTACTCTTCTCCCTTTAATTAGTACCCCTTTTTTTTTCATTTTTTTCTATGTCTATCTCTTTCCTCCTTATTTTTCCTTCTTTTTTAATTCAGTGTAATTTGGCTGGTCAGGCACTTAACTGATGTGACCCCTATATAAATATCTCCAAAATCAGATGCAATCTGCTTTTACTGCTGCCTCTACAAACGTGTGCATGTGAAGTGTCAGAGCACAGCAGAGATCTGGGGTGGATAACGGGAGCTGACGGATGTGCAGGAAGGGCAGGCACTCCTCAAAGAAAACAAGGAGGGATGTGCAGGAGGGGCAGACACTCCTCAAAGAAAACAAGTGAACAAATTGACTCTTTGGTTAAGGGTAAGATTGAAAAAGCAGGTAGAAAGCCCCAGAGGCTTCTCCTCAACTCTTCG
This sequence comes from Psittacus erithacus, assembly GCA_009867235.2. Taxonomy (NCBI): domain Eukaryota; kingdom Metazoa; phylum Chordata; class Aves; order Psittaciformes; family Psittacidae; genus Psittacus; species Psittacus erithacus. The sequence goes on from WYDI02040926.1 coordinate 6,403, forward strand.
TCTCTTTGCTGCCTTTTGCAAATGCTGGGTTTGAAGGTGCCTAGGGCAAGCCTGCTGCAAACTGACTCACTACTGTGCTCGGCTGCTGTTGCAGCCCTGTGACATGGTGTACCTTCCATCCCAGCCAAGCCCTCATGTCTTGCTCTGCACACTGTGCTTTCCAACTCAATGCAAACTTGTCTCTGTGTGCAGGTGCTGGCCACTTCGCAGGTGGGCTCTTGTGCATGCATCCGCCAAGAGCATTAGCTGGTCCCCATGTGCTTACAGGCATTTGGGCTCAATAAGCAAAGATGTGTTAATCAGACAGGCAAAAGATACTCTTTTTTTATTCTTTATCTGTGTACATTTTTAGAGGGAACAAATAGTAATATACAGGCATTGGTGTTTATCCTAACTGGAGGCCTGATTTATGCCTCTCCTTCTCTCAAGGGTACTGCTCTCAGTGTTTATGTAGTGAAATGGCACTAGAAAATGAACATGCTTTGGAAACTATTTGTGGATTGGAATTGGCTGCTTTTCTATTTAATGAAGTCCCTGACTTTGAGTCTGTGCCATTTAATTAAGTGGTTTATATAATTACTTTCTGTCATCAATTCTGTCCACTCTGGAAGGTTTGTGTTTTCTTACTGAAGAAGGTGTTTTATTTAATACGGTTTGTAAGTCCTTCAACTTGGGAGACCAAACAGCACAGAAAAATGCAAAATCCCAAGGTAAAGGCACTTTTTGTAGCAGGGTGGACTGAGTGGAGTCAGGTGAGATGCTCCTAAGGCCATTCTTTTCTCCTGATGTACCAAAACTTTCTCTTATTCCTCCTCTCTTTAGGAAGAGGAGCTATGAGCCAATCTCTGTGTCAATAAAGGCAACATCTGTGTGCTCTGGGCAGAACAGGAATGGTTTCAGTTGGAAGGGACCTTAAAGACTATCTAGTTCCAAACTCCTGCTGTGGACAGTAACTTTTCACTAGAACAGGTAGCTCAAAGTCCCATCCAACCTGGCCTTGAGCAGCCTGGCTCTTTGATATAATTCTAGAGACATTTCAGGCTTATCAAAGGTCTGGCATTCTCTACATGCAAGTAACACCTCTTCATGCCCTCACCAGCTGTTTTCTGTAACATCATTTAAATCAGTGGAGTCACTCAAACCACTCTTGCTTCAGAGCTTTCTCTGCATCCCTACCTGTTTGACCTGTTACTGTGTGCTGCTCATTGGAAGAAGACTCCTTCTGAGCAGTGGTTGCTTTGGTGACAGAGATTTTGGAGTAACTTGGTTCTCCATGAGAGTTTATGGGTGACATATTCCTTCTGACTAAATGGAGAGCCCTATTTAGCATATGCATTTCCAGTTTTTCCACTTGATCTTAGCTTTGGTAAATTGAGATAGATCCTTGCATTTCCTGCTGTTACCTTTGCGGTTCTTTAAAACTGTTTTCCTTTTTTGTTCTTGTTTTCTTAAACCCTTAGAAGTTCTCTTGATTCTTAAATTCCAGGTTTATTATTCCTTATTATTCCATAATAACTTTACAATCAGTCATTATTATTCCCCTGTTTATACATCTTAGGATTTCAGTAGCCTTTTTAAACACTATGTTGTGCCATAATCTGACATATCAGCTGCTTATCACCCACATGGTCACAAAGTATGACAGGCATGAAAAACCTTTATTCCTGGCAGACCGGTGCTACAGTAGCACATGCAGAAAGGAGACAAAAGTTTGCTTTCTTCTTGAACAGGATTGGATTAGTTTTACATAAACTGTGAATGCGGTGCTTTCCTCACTAGCTCGCAGCTCATTATTTGCAGCCTGGGTCAATACAGTGGCCTTTTGAAATCTGAAGTGAGTAGAGGACCTAAGCAAAAGAACCATAATTGCATTTCAACAGAGATCATTGAATCTTAAAGTCATTATCTTCACAGATTTTGATTTCCATATACATTGCTAAAAGAAAATGTCATCAGGCCCAGCAGTAAATTGTTTAAAGGACTACACAACTGCTTTTTCTTTGTTAACTGCTTGTGTGCAGGGTTTGTTCCAGCTTTTGAAGAGACAGAGGGGAGCTCTGGTAAATATGGCTGGAACAAATCGCAGTTGTGTCTTCTATTCATTAATCCCTTCAGCTCCTCGGAACAAACAGCACAGCAGAACTGCTTGGATTAACCCTGAGGCTCTTCAGCTTCCCAGACTTACTTGCTCACACTGACATGGTTTGTCTTGATTCTTATCTCCTGATCACAGCATTGGATGTAATGTGGGTTAATTATTAGCATGATATAGAATTTTTATAAAGGTCATTCATAAGAGAAACAGGAACCTAATTGAAAGTTTAAGATCTAGTTTCAACATAAAAGCCTTAATGGACAGGAGTTGGCTGTTAGGCTCCATGGGACAACATCTGGTCAAAGCTTCTGCCCCAGAACAGGAGTAGGTGATGTGCTGCCTGCTTCTGCAGTGTTTGGGGTGCTGGTCTCTTAAAGTGGTGACATGCAAGGGGTTTATGACTGTGGAAAGCAAAATAATAGTACTTCATATGTTGACACTGCAGTTATTTGAAATTCCTGTCCATTTTCTACTTGCTAAGCTTTGGAGTTTTGAAATGGTACTGGAATAATTTGCAGAAGTATTTCACTGAGGCTCACTGAACTCGGTGTTAGGAAAAGGAGCAAGGGGAGCCTTGCAGGTACCCTAGTTCTTGGAGGAGAATGCACCAAGAGCAGCAGGGAGGGAGCTGGCGATACTGTGTTGCTCCTAGTAAGTCCATTAAAAAAACCCAAAACTTACAGATTTGCTTTTCAGAATGAGCTATATCTGTCTTCCATGCACAGTTGTAAAACCAAAACGCAGAAGGGCAGACTTCTATTTACCTCATGCCATGACCTAAACCCTGAGGGAGGGACTTACAGATCACTGTCTGTGCACCTGCCTTTCTGCACGAGAGCCTGTAAGTACAGAACAGCTCTGTGTGAACCACCTGGACAAATCACTTCAGCTAAAAGTAATGGTCAGGACTGCAGCGAGCCTGCCAGTCCAGACCAGCATTCCTCTAAGCACACTTCACACGGTGCTGTCAAACAGATGGTCAGGAACAAAGGACATAGCAATACTGGTACATTTCTGTCTAAGCGTTGTAGGAAATGCACATTCCCAGCTGTCTGTAAGGTGTCTTATGTGCTCATCTCTTCATTACCTGATGTCTTCATGATGGAGACATCGCAGTAAGTATGAGTGCCCTGCATGTGCAGTCTCCTGTGCTGCGTGACCAAGTTGGTATCAAGCTGAAGCCATTTAAAGTAGTGCTTGCCAAAACTGTGACTTCTGCAATGAGAACAATAATGTCTTGCTCCTTAACTTCCTTCTCTAAATGAATTAAATTATTTGAACTACTTTTTTTTTTTTTTTCCCCAGATTAAGAATCTAAAATAGAATGCAGGTTTCTAACCAAGTGGTTGAATTTTAGTCAAGTTCTAAGCCAGTGAACATAGAATCTTCTTCATAAAAAGAAGATAAAATCTGGCATAACAGACTAATTTTTGAAGTGTTTCAGCCCAGACCAAATCTTTCCAGTTCTTGTAATGATTTCTGCTTGGCAGAAAGTGATGTCTGTAAATCAGGAGAGACCATATAAACTAAAATATTTCACTATACTCACTTTTTCTTTGCTTGGAAGGAGAGAACAATGGCAAAGAGAGGAGAATGCTTCTTGCTATTTAGTTGCATCTAATAGGGTATAAATACATTTTTGCCTCATCTAAAATAGCAGAATGAAAGGCTTCTGGTAAAACTAATTCTTCATAAACCATCTTCTATCCCACTGCTATTTGAAAAAGCATCTGCACAGAAATACTTGTACAAATCCCCTGGAGTAGTTTTAAGGCACTTTAATTGCTGGTGAAGGCATTCATTTCAGGATCTGAACTGATGCAAGGTTACAGTCTCAAAGTTTTAGACATCATTTTCTAGGGGGTTGCACAAAGTGGCAGTCATTTTGAAAACCTGATTTTTTTTTACCCTGCTATGTTGAACTTGATGAGTACAGTAAAATACAAAATGCGGTATTTTTCTATATAAAAAACTGCTTGATGCCTAGCTTACAAAACGAGCAGTTCAACACTCATGTAAAGATAGTTGGGTTTATGACATTTCAGCTATCATTTCCCATGGTGTTGTGGTTTAAGCTTAGTCGTAAATTAGACAAAGCATGTAGCCTGCTTGTTTTCCCCCCACAACCTGTCC
>WYDI02040928.1:0-19499 GCA_009867235.2 Psittacus erithacus
AACCCTGAAATCCATGCTGCACTTATATTTATGACTGGGAATCTCTTAAGAAACCTTAGAACAATAAGAAGCACATCCTGGAAAATGTCTTATTTTCTGGCCATACTCAAGAAAACTTGCCCTGGTATATGAAGAAGGGAAATACCTAGTTACTTTCTTCACCTTGCTCACCTGTTTAATGTACATTCTTCAGCGTGCCTGATGGAGCAGGCACCAGACAAAAACATCTAGAAAAATCTTATTTCCTTCTAGGACATCAGAGATCATAGCATTCCACCAGAGAGTCCATAGCCACGTTCAAGTCTTTCAGGCTTTTACTTTTTGCACAGAAATATCTTTCATATCATTCTCTAAAGGAAGAAATGTATCTATTGACATCTCTCTAATGCAGTGATGCACTGAGTCAGAAAATAAATATACAATCTGAATGCAGCGCTTACAGTAATACACTAAGGATGGAGACCTACTTTACCATTTACCTTCCAAGCAGTGCTTTAGTATAGTATCTGTGGAAGCTGATTACTACCTGCACAAGTGCTTCACTCCAGTGGGAGATTCAATATTAAGAGGCTCAAACATTGCAGAAATTCTCTGAAGCTCAGACTAAAGACTCTGCCCTATAGAGGGATTTACAAAGGGCAAGTGCGACCGATGTGTTATATACCACATTCTTTCTTAAGACTGGTCTTTGTTTGGACTTCAGAGATTACATGGTACAATTAAGCAAAAGTGTTACTGTTAAGATTTGTACAGCTTAATGGTAGAAATGCTGCAAAATTTACTGTTATGCATGCACAGGCACTCAGCATACATTAGCCTTAGGAAACCAGAGTCATAGTAAATAAGAGAGGAAGGAAAGGAGAGAGATTCTGATGGGGATTATTTTTAGAAAATGAAAAGCCTTGTAAAAATCCAGACCTAGAGGTAGCTTCTTGACTCCAAATATTATGCAATCAGTGGGAGTCTTCATCACATGTGAAAGATCTGACTGAAGTTCTAACAACATGCCTCAATTTAAGCATGCAAATTAATATTACAGTGTGTAGTTTTGAATAACCAAGTACTCCCAAAATTCATTGAAAATCTGACACCAGTAGTGTTACATATTGTGCTGTATTTGGAGCAATGTTTTCCCAATGCAGCATGTGCTCTTTGGGGAAGAGAAACAAACCAAAAAAAAAAATTGAAACACAGTGTCAGTAAAATCTAAAATTTTGAAGGTGGGATGGAGCTTCTGGATTCGCTACAGGAGTAAATTGAAATTGTAGATGAAAAACAAGTACTCCATCCAGATAAGAGAATTTATGAGAAGTGTTTTCATTTAATTAAATATAGCACTAGGAATTCTGAGCCAAATTATTTCTATGTCAGTACTATGAAGAGTAAAGTAGATGCCTTTAAGCAATTATCCTGAAGCTCTTTGTTTTTATGCCATATGAATCTGCCAAATGGTGAAGAGTTCCATTCTTCAGTAGTGTGAAAAAGTGGGTACTCTTTCCCTCTTATTTCTATGACTATCTCTTCCCACTATACATCCTATACATTGATGCACCCAAATGATTCATATACTAACCAGCTGCAGGTAGAAATGAAGTTTTACTTAATTACATCTGTAAAACCTTCTGAAATATTTGGGTAAAATCAGAAGCCTGAATTTGAACAAATTTTATTGCAACCTAATTCAAAAGCAGAGCACAAGTAGTGAGAGAGAATGAAAGAAGGGAGGAAAAGAGGTTGTTCAGCTCTGTAGGACAGCAAGGACAAAAAAATTAATAATGTAGTGATGCAAGCAGTGGCTGACAAGCCAAAAGGGGAAACTATGACTACAATTCTGCTCCACTGAATTTCTGCTTAATATGGTATGCATCACTTCTCAGTAGCTGGCTTTGTTAGAGATTCTTCAGCAAATCAAAAATGCTTGATACAGCTTTCATTTCGTGCAGGTAAGTTTAAAGGAGCCAACTGCTGTAATATTATGAAAAAAAAAAAAGAAGAAAAAAAGACAATAACAGTCTAACCCTTTTATGTTGAAGTCAAGACAATATTTGAATTGATGAAAAGGATAAAGTTTTTTCTGTGTTGTCTCAGAAGATTTTGAAGTAAGAAGGTAATTATCTCAGATACACAAACATGCTGTTAGAAACTAAGAACAATGCATTTTATTAAATTCAATAAGAAATAGCAGAAAATAAGTTTATATGGGTTTTTATTTTCTGTTTTCATAAGCAGCAGACAGAAAATATCTTCTGCTATTATGTTTTCAAATGATGTTCCATACTTCAATGTGCCATCTACATTACTTCTCAGATACTTAGTAACTCCCTGAATAAGGAGACTTGAGTTCTCCTAAACTTGGCAATGTTAAAGATACCAGTCCAAATACTGCTTTTAAATTTTATCACTAGTTTGTAGGAATTGGAAATATCCATTAGTTTACCCAGGATCCCAGAATCATTTTCAACTGGATTCTTACAATGAAATCCTATGTCTTTTGAAGCAAATGAGGACAACTCTTAATACCCATCTTGGAATTTAAATAATAACTACACAAAATACTCTTAGCAAAACTTGCACACTTCAGCGCTCAATATTAAGGCATGTAAGAGTGCAGGTTGTGTTTATCATCAATTCATAGGACCTTTGGCTGATTCAGAATGGGCTGTGCTCATTTAATGAGCAATGGTTCTTGGTTAATGCTCATTGTTTTGTATTTAGCCCCATATCTGTCTTACCAGATGCTAATAAAACCTTGTTCTGGGAATAAGATGATTAATTTTCTTGGAAAATTTGCTCAGGCACTCATTATTACAGTACCCTTCTACTTCTCTAACATTAGCTATTCTCTCAATACTCCCCTAAGATAGACTTCCTTCCATTTTCAGGTGCAAAGGAGAGGCATAGAGGGATTTAGCCAAAGGAGTTACATGTTAAGAGGCTCCATGCTGTGATAGTCAAGATTTCACTGGGCTCATTACAGATGCCATGAGTCAATACCCAAAAAAGGCAAGGTTTCAGATTATCACCTATTCTGAAAATATAATCTTGATCTGAGTTTAAACATTTAGATTACTTGCTTTTAATCTATAGTTTACTTCCATGCCCTAAAAAAGTAAGCATGTTTGGCTAACAACGGTTTCCACTATCATCTGAAGGATGATAAGGTGTCCCACAAAGCTAATCTTAAAAGAAAGAGTAATATTTTAGTAGAACGACTTCTTTGAGAAAATACAACAGTCATTTTGATTACAGACACAAAATAAGATGATACATAATGCAGTCATAAAAATCTGTAGTAAGTCTATTACACATGTACAGAGGATGGATCAGTACAGATCAATCTTGGCCTTCCAGCCTCATCTTTTTCACTTGCCTGTTTTATGGAAAGCTTCACTTTAAAATTAAAGTAATGTAAACATGTTCTCTGCCTAATTGGCCATATGTATATGACTTCAGCTTGGCATTCAGCTTTAGTTACCTTAAGGCAATCAATAGAAACTGGATTGTCTCTATCTTTCTGGAAAACGAGTGTCACAAACATCTATTCCTTGCTGTTAATAATGGATGCCTTTCCCTTGGCTGTCTTCCCTCCTCTTTCCTGTGGCAAACAAGAAAGGTTAAATAAATTAAAAAAATATGATACGAATATAATAAGGTTCTTGATACCTACAATTATCTAATGTACAATCTGCTTCCAAAAAGGGATGAGGCAACAGTATGTACTGTACGGGCATCTACAGAAAACTTGTAAAAAGAAGTATTCCTAGAATGATTTCAGTGTAAGCATGTGCCCAAGGACTGTTACCCCTAGTCAGCTGATCAATAGACTTCATGTAGCTCATGGGAGTGCAAAGTATGATAGGAGCACGTGGAAGATCAAGATCTGGGACTATGTTTATAATTTGATGGCTGTAGGTTGAACTGGGAGGACATAATCATGCATTTTAGACCAGCAAATAGCCACAACCTCTTGTTGCTACTGTTGTGACTGACCTTGACATTACTTCCACCAGTTCCAGTCCCACCACTGAACTGTGCTGGAGAACTTTTGTTGAAGGGAATAGTTTTCTTCAAGGACAGATTGTGCATTTTGCCTTGAGATATCACTGGAAATTGGAAAGAAAAAAATATGATCAGGCCCAACAAATCCTTAATGTCTTATTAAAGACCTCAGTTTCACTCAGGTAAGAAGGAGTAAAAAGTAAGCCTAGTTTTTCTGAACTGTCTTGCTAAACTTCAGCTTCTAAATTTCACCCAAGTGTCACTTCAGGAACCCAAATGTTTCCTTAAATACCAGCCAGAAAAGTTAAGCCATGAGTCTGACCTAATTCAGTGTCCTCACCAATCCCACAGGACCCACATTTTCGGAGTTCTTAGCATTATATAGTAGCTTATATGTTTTTAAAGCACAGCCTGTAGTTATGCAGTTCTAGTTGCCATAGCTCAGTTTCACAGCATTTCATATTTGAAGTCCTACTCACATGATTGAAGTGATCTGCCCACCATTATGTAAGAAAGCTGTGGCAGATTCAGTGAGGAAATTCTCCAGGGCAGCAATCAAATTTCTTAATACTGAAGTGTCCCACATTTTAGTCTGATTTCCTAAGGGGATAAACCTGATGTGATGGCAACACTTCTATCTCTGTGACTGAGTCTTTCTGCCAGCCCTCTTTCTCACAATAACTTTTGATCCCTGTGGCTAATATCAGCCAAACTAGACGGAGGAGTAGGAATCTTAAAGTATGCACAACTGAGCTGCACAAAAATATGGCCTAAGGATTGCATGTGGCTGTTAAAATGCTACACGTTCTGCCTGGCCAGTTCAGCAGCTGAAAGGCAGATGACCATTCACCACATTCACAGCACTCCCCCTGATGCATGTTGCCTAATAGGTAGGCCAATAAGAAATAGGAACATGGAAAATTGTAGGAAAGGGTGTGGGGTAGATGGCCTTTGGCACTTAGCAAGCATGCAGCAGAAACAAGGAAGGTCTTGGCAAAGGAGGAGATGAAATTTCAGCTTCACTTCGTTAAGGGGAAGTCTTTAGTAGCCTGTCATACCCTTTAACTCATAATAAGATAGTTAAAGAATGAGTTGCCACACAGAGGTAATAAGACAGGTGAAAAATCTCAGTGAGGAAAAAAGCTGGATGGTGAACCCCTGTCCTTTCAGAAATTACAGAATTCACATGTATATAACTATGGATGTCTTAAGCACAGGGGGAGGAAGGTACCAGATACTGTGTTTTTCACGCGTCAGTGAATTCATCTCAAACAGGATTTGTCCCAAGTCAATTTTTGTCCTCTAAGAGTACATCAGATATGCTTGAAATCTGTTCACTGACACCTACATGGTATCTCTTCCTTCTGTGATTTTTTCTGGAGGTCTACAAAGGGGTGACATTACTTTCCAACCTTCAGTTAATTCTGTTTACTAAGTCATTATTCACCAATCCACTGCAAAAGACTTCATTACATTCTGAGACTATATTTTTCCTCTTTTGTGCCCCAACTTTGCTCACTATTCACTTTTCTATTTTTATTAACTGTACCTTGACACATGCTGCACTTTTGGTACACTATTTTTCCAAATATTTAAAAAACATTAAAGTTTATTGGACCCTATGAGCAACAGATAAACTAGAAGTGATATGTGCCAATTAGTCAGCTTGCTTAATGTCATTTGCAACATCATAGAAAACAGAGACATTCAGCTGGGCTTGTCAGCATGGCACAGGACCTAAGAGAGACCTGTACCCTTCTGGAGTGTAGCTGGAGGCACGTACATAAAACCCTAGTGCCTCTAAAATGACAAGTGACATTAGACAATTATGTTTAAGTACCCATATCATGTTGAGCAATAAAGTTAAATTATCTCAAATCATGAACAACAACAGCTCCTTTCAGAAATGTAGTTAACTGTAGAAACAACTGCTGATTTGCATTGGTTGTCTTAGGATCTAAACTAATTTTTCAGAAGATGTGATTTTCCCTTCTAATAACAAAACCTATGGAAGAGAACCTACATCACTGTGAGTGTATGTTAAGGGCAAGATAATTTTATTAAAAAGATCTTTTGCCAATGTCTCAGACTGAAAGTCACCTACTGCTCTCCACCTGACAGTGCCCAGTGGAGATGCCTTTTTTAAGATGCCGTGACACACGCTACACTTCAGGCACACTGTTGTTCCAGATACTGCATGAACATTAACACTTATGGGACTTACTAGCAACAGACAAACTAGTTTCGCAAGCTATTTTGAAAAAAGAATGGGGGCCTTTCAAAGTCTAATTGAATTTGTTGTCTTTGAGTAACCTTTGTCCAACAGATTCTCTGATTTCTATTTTCCCAGAACTGCTTAGTGGCAACTTATCAAAAGAAACAAAAGGAATTACTACATCTTTGAATAGGACTCAGTTTCAGTTGCAGATTTAAAATGATGATTTGCTTTGAGTGGTAACTTGTATCTCAAATCCATCTTAGCCAAGGGGGATCTGAGTGGTTTGAATGGCTTGAACCTTTGTCGCACTGACCAGAAGTCACAGGAAGCAACTCATGGGATTCTGGAAACAGAGGATAGCCATCTCAGAAGTCTGGGACAAGCAGATGAAGAGTTTCTCTACGGTGGCATAAGACTCTAGAGAATCTGTATGTTGCAAACCTGGTAACAGGAGTCATACTGCCCTGACCTCTCTGGCTATAGCAGAAAGAATGAATCACCAGAGATGGCTCATCACCCTACTTCTGTTTGAAAGTCTGCCAGACCTTTGTGCAGGACAGTAATGTGACTAATAGCAATCATCTTAAGAACGTGTGTCATCAAACTCTACAGCCTGCCAAAGGGTAAGTTCAGGCAGTTTCAAAGAGTGTAAATTTCTTTTTTTTTCCAGACATACTGCAGACTGTATTCTATTAAAGAGGATGAGAATCACCTTGGGGACATATTTTTGGAAAAGATCACACCTGTCACAAACTGATTAGCAAGTGCAAGCCTCAGTTGCATTCAAACTTGACTTTAAAAGTGGCTGTCACAAACTTGGCTATAGTTCATTGTCTGCATTTATTGTTCTCCAAATGAATGGGAATTATTTTTTGTCTTCTGCAAGTCAACTGGGAGACACCACTTCTTTGGAAATGTGATGCATAATGTAATTTATAAAATAAATATAATCTGTTTTCTGTTAGTCATCTGAAATTAAAATGTTCCTTCTATTTACCAGGAATTTTCTTATTTGTTCTGGGTATCCACTGATATTTATGGAATCAATATGTAATTTAGTATCAGTATATTTAATCGTAATCAGCCTGAGCGCAGTGCTTAGCGGAATGTATAAAATGTACTATAATGACTTTAAAATGTTTAATTTAAGAATCTCTGCTTCTATGCATATGAATCAGAGACCTGTGTTTAATTATTGATAGCAATTAGAGCACAGAAGCAGACAAACAGCATCTGGTGGCAGGAAAAATTTCATAGCCTAGCCGTTATGGGGAGTCTCCTTTGGAACCAAAGCAGTGCTTCACTGATTGATTCCTTGCAATGTATGAATTCAGGTTTTGGTTTATAAAGAACCCTTTGGAAGCTGTCTGTCATTTTATAAGTCCTGCTAGGTTTATACATGTATGTATGAAACAGATGCTGCACAAGGGTATGATCCATCAGCTGTTTTCTTAAAGTAATCAAAATCAGAAAATTATTCCTAAATACTTCACTTTTATGTATGCTCTATCTTGCAAATGCTAAAATATGAACTATATCTTGGTATTCAAGTCTCACAGTCAGGCAATTGAAGTGGAAAGCTGTTCTGGTAAATGCCAAATGTGAAATTCTAAGTGAAACCTGCCAAATACTATGAACTAAGTAACAAATATTTTTGAGTGGCAAGGGCATTCCTTATTTACTGAAGCCAAAGAGAATATCTTAAATTAGGCACTTGCATCTTAGTTGAATTCCCTATGATTCACAGGGTTACATTGCCTCTCACCAGTGAATACTGTGAAAAAAAAAATACCAAAGTTGTTATCAAATTATAAGAGTTTGTCAATCCTCAAATATCCTTTGGGAGGCTCAAACCCCTTGACAGTGAATAGCTTCTTGACAAGAAGCTGGCTATTCTTGCTATGACTTGGGCAGCTCTTAGAAGCAGACTTCAAGGATTAATGGACCACAAGTAAAGAAACCATTAGAACCAAAATAATAGACTATTTGTTTTTCTACAGATGCTAAGAAGTTGTATTGGGTATGGCTGAGAGGGAGTTGATTTTCACCTCAGCAGCCCTTATAGTGTGGTGCTTTGTATTGGTAGCTAGAAAGATGCTGATAACACTCTTCTGTTTTAACTACTACAGAGCAGTGTATGAGGATTGCTTCTCCAACTTATTCCCCCTACCAGTAGGCTGAGGGGTGGGCAAGACTGTGGGAGGAAACAGAGCCAGGACAGCTGACTCAAAGTGACCAAAGGGGTATTCCATGGGACGTTTGCTTATTAATATAAGCTAAAAGAAAGAAGAAAGGTGTTGGGGAGGGATCATTCATTATTATGACATTTGTCTTCCAGAGCAGCTGCTATGCATGCTGGCGCTCTACTTCCTGGGAAGTGGCTGGATATTGCCTGCTGATGAGAATAAATCTACTTTGCTTTGCTTCTGCACAGCCTTTGCTTTTGCTTTATGAAACTGCTTTTATCTTGACTCATTAGGTCTTTTCCATCTTATTTTATTCTCTCCCTGTCCTGCTGAGAAGAGGAGTGATAGAGCAGGTTGGTGGGCACCTTGCATCCAGCCGAGGACCTCAAAAGTTCTTCATAAAAATATTCTATGTCTTTCAAGGACAGTTGAGCTTCCAGCCATAATGAGTCTGGATTATTCAGAAACACTCATCATATAAGAATTTTCATCATACAAGAATTATCCTGAGAGTCTAGACAAGGATTTGAAATGGGTGTTAAGACTAGTCAAAATTCTGGGGTAAGGCATAGATGTGGGTATTTCTTGTCTGTCATACACATTGGGACATACTGCCACCTATGCTGGTTTTACTAATCATCCTTCTTGATCTCCCTTAACACTGACTCGGAGGTCAGGCTTTGGGAAGCTGTTATTCTATATAACTTTGCTTTTTAGACAAGCAGATAGAAAGCAAAGGCACAGACTTATTACTTATAGTATGAGTGCAGAGAAAACAAGGAGCGGCATAGGATTATTTCCACCAGTAAAGAAGATGGGAATAGGTAAGGAATCATGACTCACAGACTGACACTGACATGCAGTCAGAACTAAGAAAAAAATTTTAGTCTGACTTGAAATGTGTACTGTTCCTCTTGAAACCAAAGTTCTTGGGTTTGTTGCCGTTCTGCTTTTTCAAAGGAAATATAAATGAAATAACAATTCTCAGTTTGAGAGTACTGTTTTCCAATCCTAGCAGGTAATAGAAACAGGAGTTAAAGTTACCCTTGCAACATCTCTCAGAAATAAAATCACAAGACCTAAAAGGGCCATCTATATGATGATATTCGCATGAGCAGCAGGGTTCTTCCCCGTGTAGAAGGGAGAAAATTCGCAGTGTCATTGTGCATTGAGTAGCTACTGAAAAACTGAGCTCTCTGTATAGAGTATAAACCAGAAGATCTGTCTCATATTCTAACGACTCACAGGAGGAGGAGAGAAAGGAAAAGGCCAGACCTCAGTCAAGATAAAAAGATGCAGTCTGGTTATTTTGGTGGCAAGCAGTGCTGTGACAGATGAGGATATTGTTCAGGAAAATTGATAAGTGGGTGTCTTCCAGATGTTAAAGATGCATTGATTCTGGAAAGAAGTTAAAGAAATTATGGCAGACAAAAGAACGTTTGCGAAAACATAATTTTCTTCAATATTTAGTGATAAAAACCTGCAAAACCTAAATTCATGACAACCAAACAATGCTATTTCTTTAAAATATAAGATTTCTTTCTAACTGAGCAATCCTGTGCTTCACACTGCTCTCTGTCATGTATGTGTGTGGGGGCTAGATAGAACAAAGGGTTATCTTACAGAAACAGCTTAAAGGTGGATATAGGGACAAAAGTGCTGGTATTTCTGGGCTGAAGAGAGAGAAAGAAAAAGGTTATGCCTGACCACAGATGAAAGATGGAGAAAAGACACTGGTAAATATAGATTTTGTGACTCTTCTTTTGTATTAAAGGTGTAGAACTGAATTTCCCATATTCTGCACATTTTATAGCTTATGCCATTTTTAATGAAATGTATCAAAGAATGTTGAACACATTACAAAAAGCCAAATCTTCTTAGTCAACAAGTTAGTAGAATTTTAGGTTCTTTCCTACAGGATATCATTAATGAATGATCTGCTATTGTGCTGTTTTTATGCGGTGGTACGAATAAGCTATTGGATCCCTTATGTAACATTCCCTGAATAAAACTTACTTCTTTTTTTAGCAGTGAATTAAAATCTGAATGTGTCCTTATCCTGCTTCCACATACAAAGGTTATGATTAAATATTTTTTTCTAAAGCAAGTAGGTTATATTCTGAGTCCTGCTAAAAGCTTTGACTTGGAAAATGCACTTTCCAGAAGTAGCCTGATATAAAATTATGTATGTAATTACTACAACATACTTTATTGGAAGCATTATTTTATTTAATAATCATTCTGGGCCAGACTGGGTCAGATAATAATTTTTTAATTATTTAGAGCAGTTCAACTGCTCTAAATAATTAAAACCATCTCCTTATGCTATTAGGGTATAAGTAAATAATGTGTCTTAGGCTAAAAAAATTCCTAGCCAACCAGCATTTATGTCTCTAGGGCTGGCTTTTTACCCTGAGCTGTGTGACACAGTAGATGTAAATTAGGTGTACTTAAGGGTTTTTTTTCCTCTGCTCTTGATTTTTCTATATAGTCAACTTGTTCACCGAAACCTTTTCATTTTGTTATTTGAGTTCATGAAAATGATATTTTCTGTACCTGCACACTCAACAGTCATATTCCTTGGGATCTTCACCCCCACCTGAAATGCAGCCTTGGCCTAAGCTCTTGCTCTCCATTACTTGGAGAGTTTTGAAAGTTCACAGCTGTGAAGAGCTGTTTTAAGTTTTGAAACTCCCCTGTGAATTTCCAGATAGTCTCACCATCTAGCTGTGCTTCATACTTACATTGCTGAAGATCCCAAAGAATGGAAAGTAAGTGGTGCTGAGAAAGTTCCCTGACTTTCTGTGATCCATAACATCTGTTATCTCTCTTCTGTGGCTAACCAGACTTACTTGTTCTGCTTTTGTCCACCTAGCACCTTTACAGTCCTCTCTCCTTTCACATTCATTTCTGCTTAGTGACATTCCTGTAAACCACAAAGTCTATAAGTGTAGCCTTAAATGCCTCTCTTCCACCTTTTCAAACCAATCTTCTGAACAAATATTTTTTTCTTTCCTTAATTCTACATTTCTCTCCATTTATTATTTTTCCAAAAATAAAATGCAGAGTGGATTTTAACAAGGCATCAGTAGTTGTTGGCTGATAATGGTATTTCTTCTTCCTCAAAGGTGTGTGAAATATGTAGTGCTGAAATATGTGCTGCCTGCATGCAGTAAAGGCCAAATCACATGTCTAATTAAACTACCTGGATCACATCAGACCTAACTGAATAGATTTTCTTCTTCTTCTTCTCACTGAAAATAATAATAAGCCATTATCCAAAATAGGTTTTAAAATATGGTTCCAACTGTCTCTCTGAAGGATTGTACAAACTGAGGTGCATTGGGAAGAAGGTAGACAGAGTCACTGGGCTGTTAAACAGAGTAAAATTTATTAAGCAGAATTTATTAACTATTTTATATAAGCACAGATACAAATATTAAAATCCCATAGCATGTATATTCACATATATACTTATCGTCATAGGTACAAACGTATAGAAAATATATATGGATATCTTATAGATTATGTATCTTTCACTCTTGAAAGGAACCCTTATTCTAAATTCTGAACTCTTCTTGCATTACTACCAAAGGAAACAAGATTTCAGATAATCCCATCAAGTGTCCAGACTGTATAACACCTCCAAAGGTTTCCAGAAGTCAGAAATCCTTCAGCCTAACTATAGCAAGTATAGTTCTCCAGTGTACTACTATATAAAATTAATCAAAAAACACTGCTTTTGCCATAGTGGCATTGCCAGTATTGAAAAAGGGATTTTTAAAAGGAAGGATGAAAGCAAAGGGCCCTCCACATCCATCTGTAGTTTAGGAGGTTCACAGAAGTGTGAAGTGGCCAATTTGTCTCCATGAAATGTTTCCAGCTGAATGACAAAAAGGCATGGAGATGAATTTAGTCTGAAGCAGCAGCTTTTAAATGTTTGAAATGCTTCAGTCACATGAACTGGTTCTACCACTGTTGCCTCAAAAGCATCAGCGCTTCTATTCCTATGATATGCACCTTGCATATGCCATCTTTATGCTGTCGTGGCCTGACTGTGGGATCCTTGGTGGGTGGAGTTTCAGTACAGAGTAATGGGTTTTCTCCTTTATCTGGGAGAAAGTATATTGAGAAAACAAGAGGGCTCAGACCCCTTTCAGAGGTGAAGGTTGCCCCAAAGCCAATTGGAATTTTGTGTCATGGAGAAATAGTGAAATCAGGGAAATCAGATCCTTCAAAGAAGGAGGAATTCCCAAACTCATGGTTTAAGAGTCAAAACCACCGGAGATCATGCATACCGTGACAGATTTGTATTAATGCCCCTGAAATTCTTTATTTAGTGCTCATTGTCAGATTTCCGCTCTTTTCCCTTTTCCTACCACTGGTCCTTCCTCTGCCCAAGCCTGGAGATCCTTTTGTTTCTGCCAAAGCCTTGCTTCTTCTATACTCCTGCTCACCTGGCACATTTCCATAGCCATATGCTGAGTTTCTGCAGAACTACCTGCGGTACTCTTAATATATTCACACCGCAGACACACTCACTACCCAGAAGCAATCACCCAAATAAGTCATTCTTCTAGCATTTACACTAGAAGTAGATACTGAAATTATCACCTGTAAGCATACAGCAATAATAAATGTCAAAACCAGGTCCCCTTATGCCAGAAAAGTAAAATTGAAACTGAGTGACTCTTAGCCAGAAATTTACTTTTGGGAGCATCATTCTGTTCAGTATATTGAATATCTGAGACAAACGTACAAAAAATCCCCACCTTTTCTTTTAAACCACGTTTTGAAGGTTCCCCGTAGAATTGAATGATAGTTTCTTCACTCTGGCTTGGTTAAAACTTGAGTATGTAGAACTATCAGACCATTGTTTTAAGCTCCTGTCCTGGGTTCAGCAGTAGCAGTCATTTTTTCTCCTTCTTAGTAGCTGGTTCAGCGCTGTGTGTTTGACTTTCGGCCTGGGAACAGCGCTGATAACACCGATGCTTTTAGTTACTGGTCAAATATTTAGTCTGACCAAGGACTTTCTGAGTCTCATGCTCTGCCAGGGAGGAGGGGAAGCTGGGAGGAATTAGAGACAGGACACCTGACCCAAACTGACCATAGAGGTATTCCATACCACAGCACGTCATGCCCAGGGTATAAACTGGGAGTTACGTGAAAGGGCTAGAGCACTGCAGGGGTCAGGCTGGGTGTCGGTCAGTGGCAGGTGGTGAGCTGTTGTATTCTCTTCCCTTGTTATTTCCCTTATCATTATTATTACTGGTGGTAGCAGCAGTGGTTTGTGTTATACCTTAGTTACTGGACTGCTCTTATCAACGCGTGGGAGTTCCATTCTTTCGATTCTCTTTCCCATCCCTCTGGGAGCTGGGGGTGGGGAGGAAGTGGGGAGGAGTGAGAGAGAGGCTGCATGGTTTTCTGTGTTACAGCTGGGTTTAAACCACAACAGCTCCAAAGTGATTAGGATAGATCTTACAATTTGCTATAATAAGAAGAAATGTTATATTCATAGAAGGGAGAACTATCTTAGGAACTTACCACTCAAGTAACTGCAAATCTGAACCACAAGCCATTCTTTACCACTGTAAAGGAACACAAAAATTCAAAATTATATGAGCAGTCTTTCTTATTGCAAAGATCAGAGAACAGACCACCTTTAAAAATAGCTTTGCAGCTTCAGCCCCATCAGGGTTAGTTTACCTCAATATCATCTCCTGTGTGCAGGTATCCAAGACTGGGAACAAAAGAGAAATTAAGAAGAGGGGGCAAGCACATCCACTTTGCAACACTGAATTTCAAAAGAAATGTCAAACAGCTGAAGGGAGTCATGAGGAAAACAAGCACAATTTTAGAAAACATTTGCTAGGGGGAATGACTGAACAGCTTGCAGTTGTTTTGCTGGAAGAATAACAGCAGAAAGAGCTGATAACAACCTCCAAGTACGTAGAGGGTGTTGCAAAAAAAGAAAGAAATTATTTATTCATTGTGTCAGAGATAATAATAAGGTAATATTTTAGAAACCTTGGCAGAGATTACCTAGGAGTCAGTGCTACTTTCCTCACTAAAAACCTCTGAGAATAGAGTACACAAAAAACAATGAGGAATAACACATATACTGATAATCTTGCCTGTGTAGAGAAATTATGAACTAGGTAATCAATTAAGATCTGTTCCTTCTCTGCTTTAAGTGTATAAGGCAAAAATGGTAAAGCAAACTTCACAGTCAAGTGAAAGACTGCATAAAAACAGAAAGGAAAAGGATGCTAAAAATATGTACAGTTTATCAATTTCCAAATTTAAAGCCACAAAGTAGGTACAGGAATGAAGTTGTAACTCTGAAATGTGATGAGAGAGGGAAATGTGGGAATTGCTGTTCCATGCATTGCTGTTCATGCCCTGGAAGAGTGAAAAAGCATGTACTCCATGCAGTTACTCCATGAAAATGAAAAGGAATTGTAGCTGCAACAGAATCTTGGTAGATCCAGAGATTTTCCAGGCACACCTCTTGCAAAAGAAAGGTGGCAGTCACTCATCAATTTTTATGCACTCCATGGGGCCAACATCCCTTTCCACTCCACTCGAACTGTACTGCCAGCTGCAGTACGCTACCGGCAATACTGTCAAGAAGCAATATTAGCACAGCAACGTGTAAAAAACATTGTGCTCTTCCTCTTGTGCTTTGAATGACATTCCTGTATATCACTGCAAGACCTACTACAGATGAGTTTTTCATTTGATACTAATAGTCAGTACCTGAATATCCTTAACAAGAGAGACAAAGAAGTAATTCTTTACTTTTTCAGCATTCAAACAGAATATGAGAATATTCTTCTTGAAGATTAACCTCTAGACAGAAAGCTGAATGTAGAAGTAGACTTAACTTGAAAACAGAGCTAATGGTGAATAACTACTATAGACAATACATCGTAGTGATGCTTGTCACCTAATGATTAGATAGAGGATTCTGTCACCTTGTCTGAACTTGTCATAAGTTTGACACTGGCTTTGAAATACAGAGCTAAAGTAGTCTCAGTGTATTCACTGAAGGGGATCTTAGCAAGTGCAAGGGGGAAAAGGGTAACAGCAGACAGCATAGAAAGCTCAGTCATAAAGTCAAGGGAATAAAGTGGTAACTAAACTGAGAATCAGCTTTAACCTCAAACGGAACTTTGAGAATACAAATATCCTATGTCCAAAATGAAAAGTTATCCAGTGTAGGTGGATGCATCTCTCAGTACAATGAAAGTTTTATCCTGGATTTGAGAACTTTTCCTCTTATCATCATATTATACTGTGCTGTGAAAACTTTTACCCCTCCTTCTGAAAAGTTTTCTTTGAAAACTTCTGGTTTGGAGTTCTGATGCTTAAACAGCTAGCAGACTTGAAAAGGCTAACAGCAATACCAAACAGATAGTAGAAGAGGTGACTGAAAAGCTGTATTAGTAGTTAGGATGTAGTTTCATGATGCTGTTGTTTAAGCAACAACTACTATTTAAAAAGGATTATTTCACATCCCAAACCCCTACAAGAAAAAAATTGTATCTGATAAATTCAAAGTTCCGGTTAATATAAACTGTCCAACAACCATTGCAGTTGGTACATCTGTGCACAACTGTGAATAGTAAAGAGTTATACCCTTGGATACTCTGGGACTTCAACCAAACATGGCTTTAATAAGGTAATTTTTTTATTTAGACACGTGTAATATAGCTAAAGTATTAACTCTTTTGTAGATGTGCTTTTATAGCCTATGTAGGCAAGAAACACATGAATTTTGGATCTTCTTTGTTTCTATATTGAACAAGAAAATTTTATATATCTAATTTCCAGGACTGATCTGTAACTTTGTATGATGGCACAGACATTCAGTGTCAAACAGAATTTGCTTCCATGTATTTTCTGTCACACTCAAGATATTTGGGGTTTGAAAACTCTTGAGTCCTATATCATAAATACAAATAAAGACAGAATTATTGAAGTCATCTTCTCTGAGAGGTAGGAAGCAAAACTCCACAGAGTTCTTAAATTATAAAAGACTCCCTCCCTGCATGCACACGCTGGTGCAAGCACACCTTTAATGTATGTATTTCTTATAATACATAGACATCTGTATATACAGACAGAAAAATCTCAGTCCAAACCAGCAGGTGCTAAACCAGTCAGCTTTGCAAGTAGGCTATGCAGGAAAAGTAGGAATAAATAATTTACAAGGGGTACAGACTATCACCTTTTGCAACACTGGCATTACCATTTAAATGGTCCTTGACAAGGATCTTATTTTGCTCCATTTTACATTCATGCTTAGCAAACAAATGCTGAACATTCATTAAGGAAACCTGCTATAACAAATGAAAAAGAGACCTCAGGAATGTTATCGCACTCTATGTTCTGAGTGCGATAAATAATTAAAAACCTGTTGGCATACTGGTGTGTTTTTCTTGTGTTTTATGTATGTATAGGGCTCCATATCTGCAGCAGGCAGGGAAACTATCTTTTCCTACAAGAGTCTATCACTCTTGGATTTGAAAACCAAATACTAGAGTCTTCTTTGCAGCTAATTGCCATTGTTCCATTGAAATCAGCAGAGCTCCACTGATTTACACTACTAGAATAGATGTTCCCAAGTATTTCATTCTCAAAGACAGGAAGTGGTGACTGGCTTTTAATTGAACTGAATATTTTTACATATAATTGACAAAAAGTAACCTATTTAATTTTTGGTTTAATATTATGTCTTTTCATAAATATACTAGAAGTCGAAAAAAGTGCGGGAGGCTTCAAAACAGAAAATTGTATCACGTTTTGCATTAGCTAAGTCTAAAATGACATTTCTGCTACTATATATGGGTCATATGAAAAGTATGAAAAAGAAATAAAATATCTAGAAAAAACTTTTGCAATCAAATACCAATTATCCCACAGTCCTCAGAAAGAGAATGCAAGTTCACAAACCTAAACATACACATTAGGAAAATTATTAGAACTACCCTAAAAATCGTTGAGAATTTTCTTCTTTTCAGTATTAGTTGTTTCAGTAATTATATGGTATTCAAAATTGGAAAAGACTATTGTTTTTCCATTGGGAAATATCAGTGAAGAACTATTCTCTTTTTTAACTTCAATTAGACAATTAGCTGAAATTGTCTTAAATTCACAAGTTGTTTCAGTTAATCTTAATGTACAGGTAGATAAAATATGTTTTGACTGGTAAACAAGACACAGCTTTACTTAGAAATTAAATTTCATTTAAAATGTATTGGAGCTTCTGTTCCCAGATCATTTGTGTTCTTCTGAAACTTGCATCCTGTCAAACTAATAACGTATTACACTTTTGATTATGTACAGAAGATAAGGTTTCCCTTCTACTATTAATCACTTGCTCTCAGGAACTGTGTGGTGTATTGCACTGGCTTTCTCTGGCTTTCAGTAAAAGAAGGAATGCGACTTGCCAAATTATATGAAATGTAATTATTAGAAACGAGAGGGCAAGTTGCTCACAGTGGAACAATCCAGGGAGCAATTGGGTTGGTTGGATTTGTTATTCACTTGGCTGCTTTATTCTTTCCTTTTATTCAGCAGAGGGCTGTATAGCCTTATCTATGTCTGTATAGACTTACATAAATTGTTTAATGACAGAGTTAAATATGTCTTTTTCTCTCTAAAGGTAAGTTCTCTTGTGCTTAAAAAGCAAAATATATAAAATGCTTATGTATTATTAAAGTGTGTACAGCTATATGTATCCTGCAACCATGTACTTCTTTGCTTGATTTTATACATGGATAGTCAGGGGATTTGAGTTTCAGGGTGTCTTAAAGTTTATTTGAATTAAAACTGAACTGAACTTAGTTTACGTCTCTGTATCAGGGAAAGGCATCCATTCTGCTTTCAAATGTGGTATCTCAACTCCTCTGTGGTCGATTAGCTTTGGCAAACAACCACAAGCCCACCCAGCTGCTCACTCACTCCCTCTCCTCAGTGGACGCTGGGGAGAGGGAACAGAATAAGAGAGCTCATGGGTCAAGATAGGAGCAGCGAGGCTATTTACCTCTTACCACCAGAGACAGAGCAGACTCTAATTGGGGATAATTAATTTAATTTATTGCCAACTAAAACAGATTTTGGAAGGGAGAATGCTCAGCTTCTCACAGAGGCCACCCCTGTGGTCCCCACTTCCACAACCTGAATATGGATAGCAGATACAGCCACATGGACAGAAAAACTGGCAAAAAAAAAAATAATAAAAAAATCTGAGGGCACAGACTCTTGTATTATTCAAAATCACCAGAAGGCACCATTACAGTTAATCTGACAGTCTGTTGAACTATATGAATAGGCAGTTAGATTTGGAATAAATGTCTGTTTGTTGTGTAATTCTTTTTTACAGGCAACGAATATTGCCAGAAAAGTCTGTTTTTTTCCCAGTCTCTTTTTGACAGAATCATTTATTACATGCAAAGCTGCTGCCTGCAGGTTAATATGCATGCAAAACAAATTAAGTAATTGCATATTGCCAAATCATGGCAATATGAAAGTATCTTGAAATGTAAAAGCAGGCTAAGAAAAATGGGTAAGTGGCCAAAAGTATGGGATTTGCTGGAGTTCAGGTGCTTAGGAGAACTAGAATATATGAACTCTTCAAAACCCAGAAGGTATTCAAGCAGGTTTTCAAATCACCTTTCAAAAATGTTCATATTAAACAGGGAGAAAGAAAAACACCTTCTGTGTCTGATAAAGTACATTTAAATGTATAACCCTCAGGATGACAACCTCTGTTAAGAGTGGGAAGAAGAGGGATGAGGGGCTCACCTGGGTCTGGTTACTATTACCTGAAGATTTTTAAGAACTGTGATACCAAATGACAGCAGTGTCCTTGGCTGAGACTTGAGTGACAAATGAGATACTTGGTAATTTTTCCAGGAAAATCTCTTTGATGCCTGTGTCGTGGTTTAGGCCTGCCACGCAGCCCACTCACTGCCCCCCCACCTCCTCCCTCGGCTCCCAGAGGGATGGGGGAGAGAATTGAAAGAATACAACTCCCACAGGTTGAGATAAGAACAGTCTATTAACTAAGGTATAACACAAATCACTGC
>WYDI02040930.1:0-13406 GCA_009867235.2 Psittacus erithacus
CTGTCACCAAGCACCTTGTTGGTTTTCATGTGCCTTAGCATGCCTTCCAGGAGAATCTGCTCCAAGATTTTGCCAGGTACAGAGGTGAGACTGTGGGTATATAAAACCACTGTGGGCAAGAATAAATGTATTGAAGTGGAAACCAGTAGATTTAAGTGGGAATAAATCATAGATTTTATTAACAATAAAGAGTAGTGATAGAGAAGAATACCAAGGATAACACTGGATTCATAAATCTCTGATGTCTTCAAGTCATGAAGATTTGAAAGATATGTTTCAGTAATATATAAATTACTAGGATATACCTAAAAATCATAATAAATTGGCTGAAAAAACCCCAAACATTCAAAAACGCCACTTGTTCTCGTACCTTTCACTGAAAAAATATATATAATCATATATATATGCACATATAAAATATTTAAATTTACATTAATTTTATGTAGGTGGAAACTGACATTATTTGCACTGTGAACTACTGGATGCAATTATCCTAATCTATAATTACCATGGCTTTAAAAATCAAACTGTTAACTGCATTCCTGAAACAGTCATCCTAGAAATTCCATAGCAAATAGAAATTCTAATCACAAATCTAAAAGCTCTTTGGTTCTTAAGAGAAACATAGAAGAAAATTTACAAATATTTAAAAAAATTAGTTCACCCTAATTCTGTGAAATTTTAAGATGAGTTTTGTTTAGCATTTGTTTTCCATGTCAATGCAATATGTGATTTCAGGTATTATACACAGAACTTAAAAGATAATGAAATTAAACTCATTGTAACAAAGTAAAAACAATAAATTAATTTTAGCTTTTTAAAAAAGCACCTTTTGTTAAATATTCCCTAGATTTGTATATTCAAAATATTCAAGAACTGCACAACGTAGAAACGGATTTACAGAAATACCTTCAAAAGTGATTTAGAAGAGCTGTGTAAAAAGTAATGAGGCATTCATTGAACAATTAACTATCAAACAGAACGAACTAGTTTGGCTAGCTGGTATTCTGTTCAGAAATCAGAATGCTGTTTGTCTGGCTTACATTCTTGTTTAGCCGGTAAAATAATCCCTCTTTCAATCTTCATTTCAAAATACAATATATATTACTTTGAAAATGTTTAACATAGAGTTTTGGTTAATTGTTATGCCAGTGTTTGACATCAAATAGACAATAAACACTGTTCAGAAAATATTTCATTTTATCAACAGCTGTTCTGCAATGTTTATAGTCTCTACAGATTTGATTTTTTTTTTGTAGCAGTAATTTACCTCTTGTGAAATCTGTGTTACTTGTTCCTTCTGATGTTCCAGATCTTTTACAAGCAACGAGTTTTGCTTTTCTAGCTGCAGTAACCTCCTTGCCAAGTGCACGCTGTGCCAATAAAAAGCAAACTCAAGTTGATTTTTTTCCAAAATATGCAAAAGAAATTCTCACATTTATACTTAATTGCCTTAATTTTTTCAACAGTGCTTAAATACTAATATATATCTAAACTACATAGTGAAACATACAGAATATTTTCAAATTTAAAAATATTTGAAAATATTACAAATTTTAACAGTACTGAAACAGCATTCCCATAGTTATGCCATTGTAATATTTTTTACAAAGTAATTGCCTATATAATTTTTGCTATATAACAACTGCAGAAATCATGTCAAAATGTTTTAACTAATTATAAGTATTTATTTTTTAGCAACTTCAGGGAATCACTGCAATTGGCTTTTCCTTAAATAATTAAAAAAAATGCACATTAATATACATTTTGTATATTTTGTAGTGGAACACTGCAAAATGCAGTATTTTATCATTTTCAAAACAGGCACAAAATTGTTTTGTCTGACATTTATTATGGTAATAATTGTTATTGTCACTTTATGAAAATAATCTCTCATGGAGATCCACAAATTAATTTACAAGTCAAGAGAAAGGACTGTTGAGTTACTTAAACACTGTAGTTAAAAAATTAGCTCCTCAACTTCTTGCATGCTTCATGCCCAAATTCATCAGTTTTTATCATCAGTCCCACAGCACAGTTCAATAGGCAGCAACGGGAAGGCTCAGTATGCAATTGCAGAGCCTACTTCCAGATATCTAACCTAGTCTTTCAGGTTGTTACTAGTCACTGAGTCGATATGGTCTGTAGAGCCTGACTATATTCCACTGAAATGGACTCCTAGATAGTGAAGTAGAATGTGCTCCAAACTCCACTGACTAAATGAGTTATACTGGGAGGTTAGGTGCCCAATCTCCATGTTAAACTTATGATTAGATGTCTAAATTTATGTATTCTGTCATGAATCCTGCATCTTTGTAGGATTCAGCAGCTTGGTGGCTTATTATCAAAGCTGTATCTAGAGAACTTCTCCCTGTAAATGTCCATGTTTAGGTACCTTAGTCACCAACATATTTCGCAACATGAAAAGGGAAATTCAGAGCTCTAAAATGAGGAAGATATACAGGACTAATACCACTATTTAGTGTGCCTTAACCGCTGGACTAATGGCTCTCTACAACAATCTATCCTTCCAGCCAAATGTGTGCCATTTTTCAGGAACTTGTATACTGAAGAAAGGGAGAAGTCACTCCAATGCAGATCTTAGACTCTCAATGCATACTGTCCGTAAACTGAAAACGTAAGACTGTTGACCTCCAAATAATGGCTATGAAAGTGTTAACCAGTACTTGACCATGATACAGTATCTATAAGAATGTAAGCGGTCTAAAGCAGACCAACAGAGAGATTCTGTTTACCCTTAAGGTGAGGTTTAGTGTGTAAAGCTAGATGAGCGTACAAACTTTCTCTGAGAATTTGACCAGTCATAACCTCCACCGTCTCCTCTGTAAAGGGGAATACACTTTCAGACTGGGCAGAAGTCTTAATATTCACCTCTGTTATAAACCTACCCTTTCATACAATCTTTTACTTTCACCTTGTATGACAGCAATCCTTAAATTCTCAATAGCATTCACTATGAGGCTGGTTTCTCAGTTCCTCCTACAAGGAGCATTAGACTATGTAAAAAATAAGTCAGAAAAATAAATTAATTCTCCAAAGTAATTATTTGGATTTTTATTTAGGAGTTAAGAGATGTGTATTAAGAGTCCATTTAGTGAAAAAGAGAAATTAAACACTTTTCTAACTAGTTAGGGATCTTATACATTAGCTATTACAGTGTGAAGGGAAACTTTGATACCTCCCCATAGCAACGTTGGGAATGCAGCCCATTATAATTTTTCCAGCTACAACTATTCAGTGAACTTGACCTGAATTTGCCGGTATTTAAGGAAAAAACACAAGTATGTTTTTCAAGTATGCTTGTCAATATGTTTTTTGACTAGTTAAATTACAAGCAAAGGGATAAAAGGACTGACCTGCAAAGACATCTTGTTCTGGAAAACTTTGTTTCTGACTATACTAGAAAATTATCCAATACTCAATAATGTGATAATTTATTGTTAGCAAACCACTAGATCGTCCCTGGTAGTATTCTGGCATTTACGCATTAACACTCCTGCAAACAGTTCCTAAGCCTAGCTGAAGAGTTAGCGTGGGCAAGTAAATCGTTACCAACACATAGTTCACATGCAGCTAACCTACACTGAGAATTCAGTTTTATGGAAGTGGGCCATTTGGTCTTCATGCTTCAGAATGGTCCCAGGCATACTACTATGGGTGTATGGTACCTACATCCAAAGTAATTAAATAGTTGATTCTGGCAAGTATGCAGAAGTATACCTCTATGCAGAGGTATAGACCCCACAATGTACTGTGCTTGAATAGGTGGTTTTATACAGAGTTCCAGAGACTGAAGTGTATTCTGTGAACTTACAAGAGCTCTTCATTTAGGATCCCGTATGTCCGGAATTAAAGAGGAGGTAGTGGACTTCAAAAGAAGATCATTTGTAATAGATTCTTTTTCCTTAAGTAGAGAGTAGAAAACGTATCTGTTTCTTTAATGGCTCTAAACATAAAAGTTGGTGTCACAGAGACTTTGCTTTAAAGCTTAGGGAGCCAAGGCATCACACACATTTTCTGCATGACAGTTTTCCTTCAGTCAGAACAACAGCAGATAAACTATACACAGACTTTTATGTCTTTTTTAATCTTCTTAATTTTGAAAGATAAAATCTATGATATTACAGAGACACTTCTAAGCTCAGAAAGTATCTTCCAAGCACATCTGAAATCCTACTTTATTTATCATCAGATTCACCGTTCAAAAGTGATTTAGCAGAATTATTTTGTATGCAAATGATCTAAATTAAAACTAGTAAGGTGGGGCTCTAACTGAAACTCAGAAAAGTTCCCAAACACTGACAGAGGAGGAAGGAACTGAAGTTCTAGGCAGTGATGCTATAGAACTCTCAACAGTCTCCTAAAAGAGACATGCAACAGGGTCATGGAGGGTTTTTTTGGTGTCCTGCCCCCCTTTTTGTTTTCTTCAATTTTAAGCAACATAAAAAGAAATTTTACAAGGAATTAATCTGAAGAGGCTTAAGGATATGAAAAAAATTAAGCCATGCCAAAGTGAAGAACTACATACAATCCTTATGATTTTTGTCAGCAATATGTAACTCAGTGCACAACAGGTCTAATCTGATTGACAATCATATTGACAGCACTTACTTGAAAATCAAATATAAAGGACAGAAGAAAGATATGTGGCCTATAAATCTTTGTTGCAAACATGAACAGACTATCGTTCACCCTTAATTCTCATCAGTAACTTTTTTTAGAATGGTAGAATGGTTGAGAGTTGGAAGGGACCTGAAAGATCATTGGGTTCCAACCCCCATGCCATGGCCAGGGACACCTCTCACTAGACCACATTGCTCAAAGTGCCATCCAACCTGGCCTTGAACAGTGCCAGGAATAGGACATCCACAATTTCTTTGGACAACCTGTGCCAGCGCCTCACCACCCTCACAGTAAAGAATTTCTTCCCAATATCAAATCGAAATCTACCCCTTTACAGTTTAAAACCATTCCCCCTTGCCGTATCACTACTTGCTCTTATAAAAATTCCTTTTCCAGCAAACCTGGAGTACTGCATGGCTGCTACAAGGTCTCCGTGAAGCCTTTCTTTCATGTTAAACATTCTTGGTTATGGAGAAGGTGGTGGTTAAGAGGACAAAACCAACTAAACAAACTAATACTACTTGTAAAAAACAGCTGCACATGACAAAAACTGCACTTCCAGCTCCTGAATGTGAAGATGTGCACTGTGAAGCTATGGTGCATGTTCACCCTGTCTTTATACTGTTCTTTGTGTGTCTGCCAAAGATGGTGTAGTTTCTCATTTTGGTAGAAGACAGCATGGCCAAAGCCTACCGCTACCACAAATTATGCAGTTGACTTTAGTGCACCTTAGGTTATGTTTTCTTTTTATACTATCTATGCATACTTCTAACAACAACAAAAGTTTTGTTGTGGTCACACTTTAAAAATACTACACATAAATCCACATTCCCAGTGTTCCCAGTGATCTATTCAAATGTCACTATTTCTTAAAGAATCTTATTTAAAAATTACTACGATCAAGAGGTCTGTTACTCAGCCTACACATCATTTTCAACTATTGATCAAATGGTATAGGTAAACTGAATAAATAAATAACTGGAATCAGATCCTGTATTTGTAAAGATGAAATAGTTATGTTCTGAAACTTTGGCCTTCCTAATATCCTGACAGACGTGCTTTTGTTACAATTACATACAATCAGTTTTAGGATATTAAAACCTTATTTGATATATTATATAAACGTAAACAATGTAACAAGTCTGTTTTTACAGCTGTTCAGTTTTATACAATTAAAATTCATCCTTCTAAAAGATAATGAAAAAAAAAATTTAGGTGACCTAGAAAAGTATGTATATGCTCATTTATATGCATATGACACATTAACAGGTCCTAGTCTTCACTCTATTCCTGTAAACTTAAGTCACTAAAAAAACCTCTTTATGTTAATTAAACTGGCTGAATTCTAAGACAAAGCATAATGCATCTATTTTCATTTACTTTATTGTGAAGAAGTAAATTCAGGAGGAACTTTTTACCTTTGCTTTAGTCGTCTTTTGGCTGTTGTAGGAACATTAGCACCATACCCATATGAGAAGAGAACCCTTTCAGCTTCAACTTCATCTTCCACTGTAAAAAAATTTGCAGAAAGGTACTATTGAAGAACATAATTACAGTGCAAGAACTTAAAAACTTATAAGCATTTCTCTTTATAATTACATACACAGACAAACATTTTTCTAGAAGCTAGATTTTCAGTTGGTGTAACCTGGACTTGAGTGAAACAATTTTGTTCCCAGTTAGCATCAATACAGTGCCATACATTAATTTCTTGCAACAGTTGCAGGCTTTTCACTTTTTTTTTTTCTGATTAAAATAAGGCTTACACAATATGAAAGCAAAAGTCAAGAGTTCAGTGTCTTTGAATATTCATTCTATTGGTATAGTCACAAAATACATACTAATAGTATAGGTTTCATTCAGCAGCACAGGGTTAGGTTGCTCAGGACTTTTTCTCCTAAAGAATCCATTTTCTGTGCATACATGTGGAAGTAGAGGAAGATAAAATTAGTGAGTGCTTAAGCCAACTGGAAATAAACAAGTCCATAGGATCAGAAGGGACACATCAACATCTGAGGTTGCTGAGGGAGCTGATGTCATTCTGAGGCTGCTCACTATAATTTATGAAAGACTGTGGTGATCAGAAATTTCTGATAACCTGAAGGAAACAAATGCCGTATCCATCTTCAGAGAAAGGCAATGATAATCTTATGCTTATGCAAAGTAAAAACACTCAAAATGATATCTCTCTCCATAGATGACTGATTTCTGAAAACTTATTTCTAAGGACTTAAAACACATTGGGACTGCTCTGAAAAGAAATCCCAGTAGCAGCAAGATTCAAACATGTACAGATTTTAGCATTTCAGCTCATGTAATTCAGGTTTCCTCTCTCCTGCACAATAAGGTGGGCAAGAGGGAAAAGAAACAACAAAAAAATTAAATGTGTGTGTGAGGTAGGCAGGAGCAGAGAGAAGGGGACAGAGAAGAGGGGAGAAGGGGAGTAAGAAGGGGACAGTGGCAGAGGTGTGAGTGAGGGAGGGAGCTTCAAAAAACTTCAGATTTCAAGGCTCAGTTATAATGGGAAATTCTCCAGTGCTTTAACATCTCTGGTTCAGAAAAACATAAAAAATAATTTAACCTGCTTTTGTCATAATGCTTCTTTTTGGTTACAAATTCAGCGTTGTGTGACTCGCAAATGTCAGTAAGATTCCGCCCTATAAATTCATATCTGTCAGTAGTGTCCATGTAAACATCAGATCATGAAGACAAACACAAAGAAATTTGGAAATGTTGAAGGTATCAAGCCAAAGTAATGTTCTGTATCAGCATGTGCTTCTCTCATGTCTTTCCAAGCTCTTCACCTGACTTTGTGTTGTAAAATACACATTTTACAAGTTAGGGGACACTTATTGACAAAAGTTTTTTACACTACTTAGCAGAAAAAAATAATATTATATAGTTCAACTTCCTTTTCACACCAACAAAATCAGAAAATGAAGTCATATTTTAACAGAATAGTACATTTGGAAACTTTCAATTTTAGTCATTCTGTAGCATAGAATATAAACTGTAATTAAAATACATAATTGTTAAGAACAATTTAGTTCTGTAAAAACCTGATATCTCATGATACATACGAAAATGTAAATCAGTATAAATAAAAACTCGGTATTCTGAACTCTACCTCCTCCTTGGAAAAAATGAAGGTAAGGTCCAAAAAATTCTTTATTAATACATAAATACTCTTTAGGCAAGTTTATGTACACACACTTCAAAAAACATGCTACCAACTAGAACATAAGTATGTATATAGAAAACATGCTTATGGTCAGACTGAGACCTTTGGGTAGTCATGCTATTCTAACAAGTCCAAGCTGCAGTGTACAAAATTAATAAAGTATGTGCAGTCTAATTACTAATGATACCCAGACTTCACTTCATCCCAGTAATACATACTTTGCTCTACACTACTGTTTATATACAGAGCTTATGCAATTATCTTCTACCTGGAAAACATTATTTATAAATTGCTATTAATTTTTTTGAGGAGCAAAGAAACAGAAAGGGACAAGAAGATATATGAACTAGTTTGAAATCTTAAAATGTCCTACCCTCTTTACACACAGGTTAAAATACTTCAAGATTAGAGTTTTAGTTTCAAATCAGAAATTATTTGCTTTGTGGACTTATTTAGGCTGAGAATCAAATGAATAGAGATTTCACAGAAATTTTGCCAAGCAGAGAAAAAAAAATTTCAAGAGTAATCAGGCCTGAATTTAATTCAGGGTTTAATCCATCTGACAAAAGCAACTACTCAATGTCTAATTGCTATTAATTCAACACAAGGAAGAGCTTTTATTTCTCCCCAATTCATTCACAAATTCATATTAACCACTGCACTGTATTATGAAGCCTGTAATTGTCTGTCAACAATGAGGGTTTCCTGATATTTAAAATATACTTAAATAATAAGGGAATCCTAAAAACCATATCTAATTATAATGGATCATTTGAAAAAAGAAATGAGAGATGAGGAAAAAAGACTAGGATGATTTTTAATATCTATATTTCTTCATTCAAGTTTATTTAATACATATTTAAAAATCAATTAAGAAACCCATCATTAATATTTTCTATCAAAATAATCACTGCATCTCAATTTTCAGGCATAAGGAGGGAGAATGACAGGCACTGTAATACTTTCCAAATGCCATGAGAAGCAAGACATCTTGTCATAATGCCAGAAATACCTACAGATATAACATAATTTGTGACAGAACTTACTTTCTGCTGTCTGCAATATTATCTCATCAAGCTCTTTTTCAAGTTTTTCGTAAGTATCGAGCCTTGCTTGCAACTCAGAATTCTGTGTCTGAAGCTCAGTAATGCGTGTTTCACTAGAAGACTGAAGACTGTAATACTCTTTAGTAAGCACCTGTGAGAATGAATAATGGAGAGAACAGGGAGTCAGCATTACAGCTATTTATGAAAGAGGCAAAATATAATACATGTAAAATGCTTAGCAGTACGATACTAAATCTTTGATGAAACTTCTGCACAGGAAAGACTTAAATACTTTAAGAAGCAGGTTTTTTTTAACACAGAGTACACTCTCAGGTCGTATCACTTATGCCTATCTCCTAAGGCCTTAGTAATTCTAATAATCTCTCTCTTGAAAAAGCTACGAGAATTTTAAAGGAGCATTAGGAAAAGCACTGTAACAGCAGTCAAAGAGTGGAAATGCATTTATTCTTATTACTTTAACTAGATTTACATATCAGTTATCTATTTAAAAAATGAAGAGTCCTTTACAGAATGGTAAATACATGAATATAAAAATTTGGTAATTAAGATATACAAGATTCTAATTATTTACTTAAAATTATTTACTTATAATTCAATAATATTACTTAGTACTGAAAGGTAATATGCTTTATTGCTATTAATATTTAGGACTAATGCTATTAAGATTCAGGACTAATGTAAATAGCAATCCACTAAGCTTAAACAAAAAAGCACATATTCAGAAATAGAAGTTATGAAGGTCTTTATAAGAACTAAAACTTCATATAGTGCTTGAGAATAGCAAACAGCATTAACAACAAAAATATGAGAAAACCAACTGGAATAACAAAATTCTTGGTAAGTAAGTAATCTATATGCTTTGTAGAAAAATTCCCACCAGAACAGGTAAAGTTCTGGTAATGACCAAGTAGTACTGTAGCTAGGTTTAATACTAACTTCCCAAATGTAAATCCCAAACATTCAAGATGACAGCTGAATATGGATCTTGAGATCAAAAATATACGCATAGTGTATACAGCAGTAATACCAGATTCTCTGTCAAAACCATCAAAGAATGCACAATGCTTAGAGAATCAAGCCATGCAAATATGAAAAGATTAGTGCAGTGCTACAGAAGAATAAATGTATAGGTTAAAATTTGGCAACATATAAATTATCTGTTTCCTAGTTTTACCATGCATAAGAAGAGAAACTATTCTGAAACAGAAATAAAACCAAGAGTTGCTTCACAAAGCCACTGTAGCTGAGCCACAAGATACTAGTAACTACACTATTAAGATCAATATCCTACTAGAAGAGTAAGAAAAATCTTCTTTGTACATTGATACTATATATAAGAAAGGACAATTAAAAATTAAGAGTTCAGTCAAAAGGAATAAAAGTAAAAGCTTCAGACACCAAATACTTAAATTCTGCAAGAACATTTCTTAATGAAAGAGCACTGGTTTCAAAACATCCCTTCAGAGAAAAGAAGTGCTAGAAGTGTTAGCAGAACTGAATGCCAAATACACAAGATGTTACAAGATCAAATGAATATCCACAAAGAAAATGGAAATATAATTCAGATTAAACTATCTTATCAAAGTTTAGACATGTCTGTTCAATTAAAATTCTGTTTAGCAACCTCAAAGTCTAGCAAAACTGGCACTCCCAGTGCTTATGACAACTAACCTCATCAGCCAGGATCTGAATGTCCCAACACAGGCAAAACAAGAAATTACATTTTATCTAGAACTCTCTAATTCTGTTTTCACTTTATTTCCTTTTCATAAATACCCTAGGCAGGTTCAGCACTAGAAATGCAGGGACTTGTAGAACAGCATCCTTTCACAAAAAACAAAGGCTACCATAGCTGGCACTTTGAAAAAAAAAGGGGTTTATTCTGTCCTATCCAGTTTGTACCCTGACATTTGTTTAAGACATGCATACTGCCAACCTCATTTAAATCTCACAAATTGGACTCAGTGATATAATTTTGGGACTAACTTTGCACAGGTGAAGTATCTGGTTTTAAAGTAAGTTTGCTCTGCTAAATACTGGACACCTTTCCAATACTAAAATAGGTGAACAGGAAATGACACATTTTTGAAAGTACATGTTTGAAAGATAATAAATTCTAAGCTTATAGAGATAGAAGGGTCCAAGTCATTCAACTCTACAGCCCATGGAGGATCCCATGCCAAAGCAGGGGGACCTGCCCTGGAGGAACTGCACCCTCTGGGGAGCCCAAGTAGGAGCAGATTTTCTCCTGAATGAAGCTGAAGCCCTCGGAGGATTCACACACTGGAGCACGATACAAGTGTGAGGAGGAAGAAGTGGCAGTGAGGAGCTGTTATGGATAGACCCAACCCTCAATCCCCATCCCTTCCTGTGCTGTTTGGGGAGGGGAAGGCAGAAGAGTCAAAAACGAAGGAGGGAAATTAAACCAAGAAGAGAAAGGAGTGGGGAAAGGTGTTTTAGTTTTTCTCTTTGCTGCTCACCATCCAAATCTATTTCAATTGGTAATAAGTGAAGTTAATTTTCCCCAGGTCAAGTCTGTTTTGCTCATGATGGGAACAGCTAAGTGATCTCTGTATTTTTATATCAACAGACAATCTTTTTCAGCTTATTTACACCCCATCCTCTTGAGGAGGGGGAATGAGAGCATGACGGGGTGGCTGGCTGGCAGCTGACCAAGGTCAACCCACCATGATAAGATTAGCAATGTTAGGTCTTTTCAATGCTTACACACCATGCTCTCCTTGAGCTTTTTAGCTAGTAAAGATCTGTTCCGGAACTGTATATCAATAAAAAAGCATTTTTATTATACAATAATGCTATTGCAAATTCTAGCTTTTAGTAATGATACTGAATTCACCATATTCTTTCCCTACAATAATCACAAAGACTGACATATGCAGCTTTATGATACAAGCACATATGTATCTCATGTGAATGAGGTGCTGCCTTCAACATCTCTCCCTGAGAAATTGTTTTACTTTCTTCCTCTCTAAGTCTGGTTTTCCATTGAACCAGTCAAACTTAAGCTGCGTTATTAGATTCTGCTTCAGCAGAATTTGGTGGGGATACTACTTCAGCCATGTATGTTCTTTGCCACTTTCTCCCCAAGCTTTTCCATTTAATACTCTTAATTGACAACAACTACATAATGTAGTAAAGTGTCTCTTTATATAACATACCTCCAACTTTCTCTGGTATTTTTCACATTCCATTTGGCACTGTGAAAGACTCTTAGCTGTTTCTTGTTGCATGAGTTGTGCACGTTCAGTTTCAAAGGACTTTAACTTACTTTGGTGAAGAAGTTCAGCTACTTTGCTTTCTGTGCCAAGCTGCATTTGTCTATATCTAAAAGAAAAAAAAAAAAAAGAAAAAAAAGTTTTGATGATTCGAAAAACCAAGCTTAGAATACATGCTAGTTCTGTCCTTTACCAGTATAAATTTCAGAAGTTAATACAGTATTTCCAAGACTTTAATAGGTGTTAGTATGCTTATCTATCTAACTACTGTAAACTGTATTTGAAACAACATTAGGAAAATCCAATACTATTACAACAACATAACACAGCATGCGGAAAACTCCATCCATGACTTTTCTAAATATGTAGTTAATGCACAATGAAATGGGAACAACCTCACATTATACCTGTCCGGGGTTCAGCAGTAGCAGTCATTTTTCTCCGTCTTAGTAGCTGCTGCAGTGCTGTGTTTTTGACTTTCGGCCTGGGAACAGCACTGATAACACCAATGTTTTTAGCTGCTGCTCAGTAATGTTTACTCTGACCAAGGCCTTTCTGAGCCTCATGCTCTGCCAGGGAGGAGGGGAAGCCGGAAGGAAGCAGAGACAGGACACCTGACCCAAACTGACCAAAGAGGTATTCCATACCACAGCACATCATGCCCAGGATGTAACTGGGAGTTACCCAGAAGGGCTAGATCACTGCGGGGGTTGGGCTGCATGTTGGTGTGGTGAGCGGTTGTATTCTTTCCCCTTGTTATTTCCCTTGTCATTATTATTATTGGTGGTAGCAGTAATGATTTGTTTTATACCTTAGTTACTGGACTGTTCTTATCTCAACCTGTGGGAGTTGTATTCTTCCGATTCTCCTTCCCATCCCCCCAGGAGATGCTGGAAGAAGTGGGGGAGTGAGTGAGTGGCTGCATGGTTCTAATTTACGACTTTGCTTAAACCACGATAATACCTTATTTTTTAAACACGTGAGATCAGCGTAAATCTCCTCCTTGGAGCACAAACGGATGCCCTTGAAGTCTTTTCATGGGAGAGATACTAGGGTGTGTCTTCACCATGTGTTCGCAGGCCCTTGTTCTCATGGGGGAATTCAACCACCCTGATATCTGCTGGAGGGATGGTACAGCCCGGCTCAAGCAATCCAGGAGGTTCCTCGATTGTGTGGAAAACAACTTCCTTCTGCAAGTAATAGAGGAGCCGACAAGGAGAGGTGCCACGCTTGACCTCCTGCTCACTAACAGGGAAGGGCTGGTTGGAAATGTTGACG